>JAAMXY010000744.1:7630-23480 GCA_019677205.1 Pinguiococcus pyrenoidosus
GAACCACCGATCTTGACCGTGTGAAGGTCACGTCCTAACCAACTAGACTAACGGGACAGTCTGAACGACTCGTGGGATCATCTCGCACATATGAGGGCATGGTATCTGGAGCATATATAATCCAAGATAATTGAGATCTCCCGCCACCGAAAGTCTGAACATCCGCCGCCAAGGCGTCGTTCACATCGCCAGATGTGCGCTTTCGCGCGTCGCTCTGGAATTCAGGACTGACCAGAGTGCTTCTATGGATGCATCGCGCGGCGTGAAGAGGCGGTACCCGCTCGCATCTGCGTCCAGCGTGTCCTCCTCTCCCGGGCCTCGGCAGTCACAGCTCACTTTCGCCAGTGGCGTCGCCACCCCAGACGCCTCTCAGGGCTCACAGGGCCCCCCCAGCTCTGTGGAAGGACAGGAAAGCCCGTCGGTGACCCAGGATGACCTGTACGACCAAGTCCGCTGGGCTCAGAGCCCTTCTCTGGCGTCTCTGCGGCTCTTCGGGCAGTCTCAAAGACGCTTGAGTCGCGAAAGCGAGTTGGAGCGGCTGTCGCGGATCGTGAAGCCCAGTGCGGAGGCCTACTCACCGGCTCCCAAGCGACGAGTGACCTTCCCGACGCCTGCCAAGGGTCCAAAGCAGCCGGAAGGAGCGCAAAAGCCTGCTGACGACGAGGACGACGGAGCGTTCTTGGATCTGCTGGAAAAGCTACAAGATAATCTCAAGGATGGTACTGCTTCCAAGATGGGGCCGACTCAGGCCAGTGAGGCGGATGCGAAGAGAAGCTCAGAAGCAGACAGAGGTGCTCCTCAGGGGAAAGCAAGCGGTAGGCAGGACGAACAACGTTCTGCGCAGCTTGCAACAACGCAGCCGACGGCAACTGCAATGAAGTCTGTCGGCATCGCGTCCGGCATACCGAGGGCGCGACAGCAGCGACAAGCCGAAAACCTGGGCCGAGAGACGCCGGCCAAGCGGGTGGACACGGAAGGGGCGAAGACCCCGAGTAGCGTCCTAAGTAGCCCGGGCTTTGACGACGCGGCGTACCTGGAGATTGATCGACTGGCAGCGATTGGGATGCAACTTAGCCAGCAGCAGACTTCCCAGCTTGCACAAAGCGGTGATGTGCTTGGCGACAAGCAAGATCCTGCTCTTCAACCTCCTGGGGACAAGCAAGCGGCGATCCATTCCATCGCAGGTCCAGAGGAAGGCGAGTCCTGGGACGATTCCGCCCTTGATTTTGATGACGCAGCCCTCTGCGAAGCTGTTGCCAAGGCAGAAATGGAGTACATGTCGCAGATGAGCCCACAGGTGGACGAGCAACCGCAGCAGCAGCAGCAGCAGCAGCAGCAGCAGCAGCAGCAGCAGCAGTTCCCAAGCAGTTTTGATACAAAGTACCGAAGATTCGTGGTTTTAGAGGTGCATCCGAACGCGCGAGTGAGAGAATCCACGTTGGTAGTGCGCGGAGAGCGGATGGTTGCCGGATCTCCTACGGTGGCTGGACAGACTCAAGAGCAAGAAGACGAAGAAGAGCGCACGATCCTCCTCCGAGATGATTGGGTGGAGTCGCGAATCCATCCAGGAGACGCGATCCACGTCGTCCTGATGGGCGACGAGTACACGCTGCTGCGTCACACGGATAGCTCATCCGCCAAGCACGCGTTCGAGCGCTTGCGAGATTCGCTGTTCCCTCGTACGCCCGCCGCCCTGAAAGATGCAATTGTTCTTGACAACTCCGCCGGGCTTCTGATCGTACAGCCGGACACGCTGCTGAGCCCAAGTCACGTTTCCGCGGGCGTCGGATGCGACCGCCGCCCAATTGTGCAGGGTCTCGTTTCCGGAAGCGGTCCACCCAATGCGAACGCAGTCCTCGGGAATCTGAAGCACAGGCTCTTCCAGCGATTGCTTCGGGAGACGCTTCCGAAGGCGGCAGTGGGGATGAGCCTGGAGGGCAGCGCGGACAAGTCGTCGCAGCTGGATCCCGTCTTTGTCCAGGAGGAGGTGGAGCGGATTTTGTGCGACGCGAGATGCATCGAGGAGCTGCTTGCGGCGGGAATCTCGGACGACAGGGCGAGAGAACAGCTGGCCGAGACAGCAAAGGCGGCGAAAGCCTGGATCCAGGAGCATGTTGCTTCCGGGACCGACGCTCAGGCTGGCTCATTCCAGGCCGGTGTGGCATCTCGGCCGGTGTTTGAGGGCCTCATTGCCATAGAGGATAGCATCTGGTCGGCCACCTTCGGGCTCAAGGGATTCTTGGATGCGTCGCTGATTGGCCACGACGTTGCGGACAGCCGAGGCCTCGAGATCTTCGCGCTTGAGCTGAAGACCGGTAGCAAGAGTCAGCAGGTCCTTCACAGGGCTCAGCTTATCTTGTACACGCTGCTGCTGCGGTCACGCTTTGGCTCCAAGGCCTTTGCAAACGCCGGAGGTTCCCGGGATCCCTCCAAGGCGTGCGCGGCAAATGCGGGGGTGTTGATGTACGTGTCCGGGGACGCGGTGGAGTCGATCTTGATTGAGCCGGCCTGGGCCGACATCCGAAATCTCATCATCAAGCGAAACAGCCTAGCGTCCATCAAGCGAGACCTGGCGCAAGGCGCTGCCATGGAGATCGCGACCATTCGTCAAGATGGTAGCACTGCGGGCCTAGGCGCCGTTCACTTGCCGCCCATGCTCCGGGAGCCCAGCGAATGCAATCGCTGCTACAGTGCCGCGTACTGCATGGCCCTGCATTCCGTCGTGGAGGACGGCGACGAGGCGTCCAGCGGGGCCGAGGAGGTGTTCCGCAAGAAGGCGTCCCATCTGGCGGAGGCTCACGTCGACTTCCTGCGGAACTGGCTGTCGATCCTCGAGCTGGAAGGGCGGAAAGGTGCACGGACGCGGGCGCAGGCGTGGTCCGTTCCTGCTCATGTTCGAGAGCGTCTCAATCGACGCGCGTGGGCATCGCTTGGGCTCGTCGAGATCCGCAGAATCCTGCCCGGCCAGAACGGCAAATCCAAGTCGCTTTCCCAGGAAGCGACGCCGGAGGAATGCGAAGCTCTCTCTTGGGTCCTCAGATTCAAGCGGTCTTCCACGCCCCACAAGGGCCTCGCACAGAAAGGGACGGAGTGGAGCCTCCGAAACGGATCCATCGGCGCCGGGGATCGAGTCTTGATTTCAACGCATCGAACCGTGGGGAGCGCGGGCGCCAGGATGGAAACGCATCACGCCAATCTGGTTACGGGCACGGTGGTTTCCGTCGCTGACGATACCGCGAGGATAGAAGTTGAGCGGCTATCGTGGTTTCCGGAGTTGCAGGAGAGCGTGTCAAGCCAAAACACGGATGGCCCGAGCCTCACTCGGGAGACAACATTCCGATTCGCGCTCGACGAGTCATCCCTGCGGTTCCGGGTCGACCTGGACGACGCCCCTTCAGGCATGGGCACGATGCGAGAGAACCTCTTCCGACTCTTCATTGGACCAGACCCGGGAGGAGGCGACGCTGGTGTCCTGTCGCGCAAGCCAACGGGTTACGTGCCTCCCGGGGAAGCGCAGGAGATCGGCTGCGCGAGGCTGCGGAGCCTGGTTGTTGATTGCTCAAGACCTCGTTTCCGCAAGGAGCAAGCGACGCTCGCATCCTGGCTCGCCAAAGAGAAGGACGGATGGCTCTTCACGCACAAGTCCGGTGCGTCCCTTTCCGTGGAACCTTCGGCGCGGCTGCGGCAGCAGTTTGAGGCACTCAACGGCGACCAAAAAGCAGCCATTCGAAAAGCGATGCTCGCCGAGGACTACGCTCTGCTCCTGGGCCTGCCTGGTACGGGCAAGTCTTCCACCGTGGCTTTCCTGGCTTCCTTGCTGGTGGCCTGCGGGTACCGCGTCTTGCTGAGTGCGTACACCCACTCCGCCGTGGACGGGCTGCTCAGGAAGTTTCGCAGCTGCAACCCTCACATCCGCCCTCTCCGAATCGGGAGGCCGTCGTCCGTAGCTGCTGACATGCGAGACTGTATTCTAAACTCCGACGGCTCCTGTCGGACGACGGAAGATCTGAAGCGGCTCTTCAAGGAGGTTCCCGTGGCTGGCGGCACCGCTCTAACGGTCTCGTCGCACAACTTGCTCGAGTCGCCAAGCGTCCTTGACGGGGCGCCCTTTGCCTTCGACTACGTGATCGTCGACGAGGCGGGCCAGATTCTGCTCCCGGCGTCGCTGGGTCCTCTTCGGCTGGGTCGTGTGTTCATTCTGGTCGGAGATCACTACCAGCTGCCCCCGCTTGTGAGCAATCCGGAGGCGGAGTCGGCGGGCGCCACGATTTCGCTCTTCCGGCGTCTCTGCACCGCCTGGCCCCACGCAATCTGCCCTCTGCGACAGCAGTTCCGCATGTGCCAGCCCATCATGAAGATGGCGAATGCGCTGGTGTACAACGGCCAACTGAGCTGCGCCAGCGAGAAGGTGGCCTCCGCCAGGCTGCGGCTGCCGCCCAAAGCGTTGGCTCCGTTGCCAAGCTGGATGCAGCGTGCCCTCGATCCGCAGAGGCCGGTGGTGCTGCTGGACACGGATGGCGTTGACGGAGTCGGCGAGACGGGTGAGTCCAAAGACGGAAGCGGCAGGAGGTCCATCACCAATCCGGGCGAGGCAAAGATCGTGTGCATGCTGGCAGTTGCGCTCATCAGATCCTGCCGCGTGGCGTTGGACAGCATCGGGATCATCTGCCCGTACAGAAGTCAAGTGAGACTCCTGCGCAGCATCTTGAAAGGCCAGGGCGTCTTCCCGGATCCGTCACGGAGCCCCACCGACGCCCCGGCAGCTTCGCTCGAGATCGACACAGTGGACAAGTTTCAGGGAAAGGACAAGCGCGTCGTCCTGGTGGGATTCGTGAAAGGAGCGGGGGGCCATGGCATCGGGAATCTGCTGCGAGACTGGAGGCGGATCAACGTCGCCATCACTAGGCCCAAGGAGAAGATCATCTTCGCGGGAAGCTGCCAGATGATGAGAGGCACCCCCGTTCTAGCTGCGCTGAGCGACTTCGTGAAAGGAGAAGGAGGCTTGATGCGGCTGCCGCAGGATACCCTCGCCACAAGCGCGGAGTATGAGCCGCTCCCGACAAGGTAGCGGAACACAGAGCCATGTGAATAAGACAGAATGTCCCCAGTGTTCGGCAGGATAGCGTCGGTTTTGAAGAACTCCTTCTTACTTTCTGGGGAACGCCACTTGGTGCATTGGGCATCCGCTGAGCAGTGCTGCAAGTTGTTACACGTGCCTTCCTCCGGACCACGCGGCAGGCGCCGGCCCCTCGATCCTCGATTTGACGCATGCGCGGTCCGTCTGTCCCGGACCGCGACGAATGTGTTCATGTGCCTCGGCCCCGGAATGCTCGAGACAAGAATCACATCCGGCCGGATGTCAAGCACGAATCCCTTCGGATCCGCCCGGATCTGTACGCAGGCGCCTCGCAAGGCCGAAGTTCCTCGGGCGTCACTGCAGCGTCGATCTCCGCCACACTGGCGCGAAGATGCGCTTCCTCATTCTGGCTTTGGTGCTCCTCTGGGCGTCGGCGTCATCTCTGGTGCTCCGCCTGCCCAAGAGGCACGCTGTGGCGCTGGCCGCGCTGCGGCGCACCGACGAGAACGTTGCGCCCGCTGGTGTTGATGCGCCGAAGAAGCCGCCAACGCTGCTGCAGCGCCCTCTGGGCGCGGCTCTTTGGACGGTCGCTTGGCCCACGATCACCATTGGGCTCATACGCTCCTTGTACGACCTCGTGGATGCTTTCTGGCTCGGGAAACTCGGGCTCCACCAGCTGGAAGCAGTGGGCGCGGTGTCGTTCGCCCTGTGGATCGTGTGGATCCTCGGTGAACTCGGCGGAATCGGCGTGCAGAGCCTCACGTCAGGTAAATCGGTGACGAGGGAGGCGAGAAAAGTGTTTGGTGCTGGCGCCGACGGGCGAAAACTCACTTTGAGAGGCGAGGCTAGGCGCAGAAGGAGCGGGCAAGAGGAAGGACGTGGGCCCCTTGGTGGTCCAAGGCCTGTGGGTGGGCGGCCTCACGGCGGCGGCATGCATTGCGAGCATTCCGTTCACCGGCGGCTATTTCCATGCCCTCGGAGTGGGGCCAGAGAGCATGGCGTGGGGCTACGGCCAGAGCTACTTGAGGTATGGAGGCGGGGAGGTGTGGAGGCCCAACCCAAAGGCCGACGCGGCAAGAAGGCAGCTCTCCTTTTCTGACACGGTGGACACGCTGTCGTGCAGGTGGTCGTTGATCGGATCGCTGCCTTTGATCGCCTCTGGTATTGTGGCTGCGGGCTTCAAAGGGATCGGGTCGATGCGCCCGGTGCTCGGGGTCACGACGCTCTGCGTCTGCATCAATGCGGTGCTCGATCCGTTGTTCATCTGGGGCGTGCCTGGCTTCATCCCGGCAATGGGCGTGGCGGGCGCGGCGATCGCGACGCAGACGTCCAATTGGATCGCCCTCGTCCTGTCGATCAAGGCGCTGCGGAAGCAGGGCGTCGATCTCGGCTTCCGCAGGCCGAACCGGAACGCCATGCGGCGCATCGCCAGCATCGGAGGGCCCATGGCGGGGGCGGGGTTGGCGTTCACCGCCGTGTACATTGTGCTCGGTAGAATCCTGCGCGGCTTGGGGGAGGCGAATCTTGCCGCACTCGGGCTGGGCCATCGAGTGGAAAGCCTAGCCTTCGTCATCACCGAGGGGTTTGGGGCCGCCGCTGCCACGGTAGTTGGCCAGTGGCTGGGCGCGGGCAACGAGGCCAAGGCGCGATTGGCCGCTCGAAGGGGATCGACCATATCCAGCCTGGCCCTGGCTGGCGCATCCGTTTTGACGTTTTTGTGTGCCGGTAAGCGACAACGGCCGTGCCCCGCGCGAGCTCCCGGAGCCGGTGATTGACCTTCGGCCTGGTTGCTTCGGCGTTCCCCTCTCTTTTGCTGACCGTTGCAGGGCCCATTGTATCCGTCTTTACCACTGATCCGGTGGTCTTTGCCGCGGCCGTATCATATCTGAGAATTGTTAGTTTCATCTTCCCCGCGATGGCGCAGGAGATGGTGTACGAAGGGGCCCTAGCTGGAGCCGGAGACACCGTAAGTGCTGGGATGTGGCGGCGTTCACCGATGACCACGCCGTCACCCTTGACTGACGTGCCGCGCTTTGGGCTCGCGTCTGTAGGTGAACGCGTTCTATGCGTCCATTGTATGCAACCTTGGCCGCATTCCCCTCGCCATCTACTTGTCGCAGTTGTACGGCGTGCAGGGCGTTTGGTACGCGATCTGCGTATCCACCGCTCTCAAGGCCTATGTGAAGAGGAAGTTCTTCGAACGATCTCGATTGCCGCTTCTCGCGCGCCCCTCACCAAGCGCTGCGAGTGTCGCCTAGTGCGCATCGCCAAGTTGGCCTTCCCTTCAACGCGCGCGTGCCGTGCTTGAGGTTCTCCATCACGAATTGCTGGAATGCCCAGCGTTTGACGTGGCGTTGGCAGCTGCTGCTGGAGATGACGGCAATGGCCGTGCTTTGGCACCATAGACGTATCGATTTCTTGAAAGAAGCAGAAGCGCCGTGCGTGGCGCAGACCGTCCGAGCAAGAAACCACACCGGACTTCTTTTCCACGATCCCGTCGCCAACTGCTAGCAATCCCGCGTTTTCCCAGAGCTGCGCGGCCATCAGACACTCCACCATACCAAGTCGGCAAGCACCCTGTTCTGACTGTGCAGATGTCCACGCGTCACCTCTATCTCAATACCTACGGTACGTCGCTCCCGTACCGGAGTCCCCACGTTCGCAGCAGCTGCTCTTGTGCTCCGCGAGCCCCGCGATCCTCCGCCGTCGTCTCTGTCGCGCCGCTTCTCCGTCTGCGCGCCGGCGTCTTCACGCCGTCTCAGCACTGCAAGTGGCCGCCATGGTCGCCGCCAAGATGCTCAGGCTGTCTCGAACGGAAGTGCTCGCGCTGGGCGCGCTCGCTGGCGGCGCGGCGCTGGCGTTCGCGCTGTGGCGCAGAGGTCGCCAAGCCACAGGTGTGACTGGCGCCGGATCTTCCGCGCCAAAGACACTGCCAACTCGCTTACAACCCGGCTGCGGCCGCGCAGGAAGCGGCGAAAGCGGAGTGAAGAAGGCCGCGACGCCAGTCGCGGAGCTGCCGGTGATCGACCTGGGCCGATTTCTGTCCAGAGACGAAGATCCAGCAGCGGCTCAGGCGGAATGCGTCAAAGCTGCGGTGGCGATGCGCAAGTACGGCGCTCTGGTGGTCCGCGATCCTCGGGTGAGTGCCTCGGCAAGGCCCCTGAGGTCGTGTAGAGTCGGTCAAAGCGTCCATGGGAAGCCCAAATGTCGGGAGAAGCGCTCTGCAACCGCGTCGGAAACGCTGAGGCCTTTTCCTTTGGATCCGAAGGTGAACCAAGAAGAAAACGAGCGCTTTCTCGACATGATGGAGAGATACTTTGCGATGTCTGATGGCGTCCGCGACGCGCGGCCGGAGGTGGCCTACCAGGTCGGCGTCACGCCTGGAGGCGTGGAGAAGCCCCGCGACCACAGCCTCTTGTACGATCGGTACAACGTGAAGGATCGGTGCGTGCACGTCGTCCTGCCCTGTGGCTCCTCGGCAGCACTTGACCGCTTCTTCTTTCGCTCCTCTGTCTTTCTCTCCGCCTGCTTCTGGGGACAGGCCCGTCACCGAAGCCCCGCCCGGCGCGGATCCCAAGTGGCGCTTCTTCTGGCGGGTCGGGCCTCGGCCTGAGAGCACCAAGTACCCCCAGCTGGCGGCCGAGAAAGTGGTGCGTCGCAACGTCCCGCGCTTTGAACGTTTGCAGGGAACTTCCGGGACGGCAGGAAGGCTGAAGCCTCTTTGGCGGATTTGTAGATCCCCGACGAGTTTCCGGAGTGGGAGGAGGTGATGGATACCTGGGGCAAACTCATGCTGCGAGCCCTTCACGATGTCGCCGGCATGGTCGCGGAGGGCTTCGGCCTCGAGCCAGGCGTGTTCCAGCGGCTCATGGAGAACGGTCCCCATCTGCTCGCACCGACGGGCTCGGACTTCTCGAAGCACGCAGAGCTGAACAAGGCCCTCGCTGGGTTTCACTATGACCTGAACTTCCTCACGATCCACGGCAAGAGTCGATTCCCTGGGCTCTTCATCTGGCTGCGCGACGGGACACGAGCGCGTGCTGTCGTCCCCGAAGGTGATCTGTTCCTTCCTTTTGTCAGAATGGATAGGACAGACCAACTGCATGTAGCTCGATCTGTTGCCAAGGCGCATCCTTTCTCTAACTGGAGTGCTTGCGATTCCTAGGCGGCTTGCTTGTGCAGGCCGGCAAGCAGATGGAGTACCTGACCGGCGGCCAGGTTCAGGTACGACAAGATGCCCCCTCCCCGTCCTGGCTTGGGAGATCCACCGCTGACCGCGCGTCGGCAGGCTGGCTTCCACGAGGTCGTTGTGTCTCCGGAGACGCTGCAGACCATCCGCCACAAGGAGCGCATTGGGGATAGCCTTTGGCGAGTGAGTTCTACTTGCTTTGGCCACATTGCCTCCGACAACGTCCTCGAACCGCTTGGCCCCTTTCGAACGCCGGACGCTCTCGAGAAGTATCCTGCTGTGGAGGCCGGTGAGATGGTCGGGAATGAGCTCCGTGCGATCAAGCTGGATGCAGAGTAGAGGGATGAGGGCGTGGTGGAGGGGATTGGATTCGGGTTGGGCTGGATTGGGTTGGGTTGAGGTCCGGTGAGGTTGGGTTGGGATGGGTTGGGTTGAGGTCAGGTCAGGTCAGGTGAGGTTGGGATGGGATGGGTTGGATCGAGCTTAGGTGAGGGGCAATCGACAAGTTTCCGATAGGTTTGCCTGAGAGCTGTCGGAGCATGCAACGAATCAAGGGGCAGAAGGAGATTGAATCAGGTATGATAGAGACTGCAATCTGTCGTGTGACATTAGATGTACAGACTTTCAAGGACTCCACAGCGTGTATCAGTACTCGTTGTAAAGCAACTATTATGTGTCGCCGCCAACCCAGTTCGCCAGACGCTGGTCTCTCGCGTCAAGTCCTGGAGAAGCGTGTGTGCACACCATCACCAGGTTGCCAGCCGCCTCGAACAATGCTGACCACGCACGAGTAGAGAACATGTCGTTCTCTACAGTAGTGATTCGAAGCCCCGAGCAATGCGCTATAGCAAGAGCTCGGCCTCAAGAGAGGTAGGTCTGAGCTCGTCTTCTGCAGAAAAAACCACCATCGAAGAAGTAAGCTGCGGTCGCTCGGATTACTCCACACCATCCTGCCATCGGTCGTTGATCGTTCGTCGCTCGTCGTCGTTCGTCGTCGTTCGTCGTCGTTCGTCGTCGTTCGTTGTCGTTCGTCGTCGTTCGTCGTCGTTCGTCGTCGTTCGTCGTCGTTCGTCGTCCGAAAGGCACTAAGTCCGTACCGTCACTTAAAACTTCAATGCTTCATCTTTTCCTTGAGTTTCCCCACAAAAGGTGAGCCTCGGCTTTCCTAGTCGATCCGGATTCCCTCTTCCGGCTCGAACTTTGCGCCTAGCTCGCTAAGCTTCGCGTGTGCCACGGCATAGTCCTCGAAGAACTTGTCCTGGCTCTCCTTGTAGAGCTGCGCGGTGGGCAGGAAGCCCTCGTCGAGGAAGAGGCACTTGTCCGTGTCCAGCTTGAGCAGATCCGGGTCGGTGTCCTTGTCGGGGACGGTGGCGAAGTAGCTGTTGTCGAAGACGAGCCAGTTCTTGGTCCAGGCGGAGCCTCCAGTGTGGAAGGTGGCCTCCTTGCCGTCGCCGCGCGGGTTGTGGCTTCCGTCCGTGAACTTGGAGGTCTCCGCTCCGTAGCCAGAACGATCCTTGTACGCCCGGCCGAGGGTGTGGGCGCCGCTGAGGGCGACGATCTCCTGGTCGTTGAAGCCCATGCGGTAGAAGATGTTGCGCAGGTGCTGCTGCGGCGTCTCCGCGCCGTCGCCGTAGGTGGGGCCCGCGCCGGGCAGGTTGCCTTCCGCGGGGCACTCGTCCGGACCGGTGGTGTCCAGGCGGCCGTAGCGCATGGGGATCTGGGGGCCTCCGCAGAGCTCGATGGCCGTGGCCGAGGCCATCTGGATGAGATCCGCGTAGGACACGGCGGGGAACTTCGCCTTCACGGGCTCGAGGATGGCGAGGGCCTTCGTCAAGCCGGCGTTGGCTCCGTGGTCGATCTCCGGAGAGAAGCGGATGCTGCCGTCGGCCCCGCCCTGCATGGGCCACTCGGCCGTGCTGGAGGCGTCATGGGTGCCACTGTCGTGCCAGGCCAGGCGCACCAGGATGGGCGCCGAGTTGGTCTCGTCGATGACCTTCTTGAGCTCCTCCTTGCACTCGGTGAGTTGCTGGGTCAGGGTGGCCACGTCCCCGCTGGAGGCCGCGGCGGCCTTGTTCTTCGAGAGCAAGCTTCCCATTGCGGTCCGGCGTCGCGCAGCTTGCAGGGGCTCCTGGACTTGTGTCGGGGCACGTGTACCTGGCCGGGAAGCCGCCGTAAGGGACCTATCGATCGAGCCTCTTCAGGATTTGCGGTCCTGGAATCTTCAGCGGAGAAAAACGCTGCGTCAGCAGAATTTTGGATTCCTTCCTCCTTCTCCGGTCGCGTAGGACGGCGAAGTAAGGACGGCGGTTGTATGCAAAAGATATTCTTCGCCTTCCTTATTCCACGCAAACATCCCAAGGAGAAACGAAAGACGTTTCATTTACGGTTATAGAAATAAGAATAATAAAATATGATAATTTATGAAAAATACTGGTGGTATAAAGTTTGAAATAGAATTTTTGGGCATCCGTCGTTTTTGAAAATCATCGTAACCGCGATCGGTTGCTTCTTTCTCCATGGGCGCTCGCATCCGAGAAGCAATAACCTCGAAGCTCGCACACCTTGTTTGCTGGGCAACGCAACTTGCGCTTCATGAGTCCTGAAGCGCTTGCTGAACGCCGCAGCCAGCCATCGCAGCCAAGCAACGCATGCTCCCACGCACGCACGCACGCACGCACGCACGCACGCACGCACGCACGCACGCTCGCACGCACGCACGCACGGCCGCACGCACACGTCACTCGTCTCCACGCTTGCTTCTCATGTCATGCATGGCTCCTGATGTCGCTGCCGCCCTGCCTCCTGCCTGTTCTGGAGCTGCCTGTTGCTTCTGGAGCCGCCTGTTCCCCCCCTCTCGAAAGCCCACCTCGCTCCCCAGTCCAGAACACTAGCGATATCTAAAAAGTCTCCGCCGGGAAACGAGCGAGCGGCCGTCCCCGCAGGTGCGAAGTCGCCGTCCACCACTTCGGCGGAAGCCTCGCATCGCTATTGTCCTGCCGCCGCTCTCCCGCCGCTCTCTTGCCGTTCCGCGGACGCGTTTTTTGGAATTCCGATTCCGAGCGTCTGCATTGGCCGGCGTGCTCGTCAGAAGCCTTCAGCAATCGAGCTGTTGGTCAACGGCAGGACGCAGCATTTGGATCGCGGGGGATCACCAATCAGGAGATTCCAGCCGGCTGGGGTTGACTCCGCATCGTTCAGCTCCTCCAGCCCGGGCGTCAGTTGCAGCTATGCCGTATGCACCCATATAGAGCGCAACCGGCCGCCGAGGGATTCTTCGCAACGTCATCCGCGGCAATCATTGGTGACCGGAGCGCCTGAGCCGCTATCATGACGCAGATCCATCCAATACGTCTTTGCTAAAGCTAGCCAACACGCCAAACGTCTTCGCAAGTGGAACGGAAACCCTCAGCCACGCGCGAAGCTTTGGCCTCGTTGACGCCCCTCTGACTCCGGGCGCCGTTGCCTCCACAATCTCGCCGAGTGCACGTTGCGGGCCCGCCGACCCCCGGCCGCAGGCAGCATGTGGAACGGCATGTACTTCCTGCAGAGCTTCCGCAACAGCACCGGCGTCAGCGCGCCGGGCGAGATGGACGAGGAGAAAGACCTCATCTCCAGCCTGGCCTACGGCGACGACGGCAAGTTTTTGGCGGCCGGCGACCGCGGAGGCCGCATCACCGTGCTGCAGCAGAATGCAGAGCGGCCCAGGGTGCGTGCGCGACGCCGACGAGCGGCTGAAAGCCCTTGCGGCGCGTGTTCGAAACCGACTTATTCGCCCTCTCCTCTGCCGACCAGACCGGCGCCGCAAAGTATCACATCGTCACGCAGTTCCAAAGCCACGACTGCGAGTTCGACTATCTGCGCTCCGCCGAGATCCCGGAGGTCATCAACTCCATGTCGTGGCTCAAGAGCGTGAACAACTCGCAGGTGACGGACCGAAAAAGCGCCCCCGCCCATCACCGTCGGAGGGTCGTTGACCCGAAGCTTAACCTTGGACTGAGCAACGGATGGGTCGCCTTGCGCAGTTTTTGCTCTCCACCAACGACAAGACCATCAAGCTGTGGCGCCTGCGCCAGCGGCGCATGTTCATGGACGCCGAGGAGTCCTTCGACGAGTCCAACTACAACGACATGCAGACGGACTCGCAGGAGAGCGGCTGGATGGGCCGGCCGCAGGCGCCGCCGCCGGTCGAGGAGGAGCACGACATCAACAACGTGCAGCTGCCGTCTCTCGCCGCCGATGGCTTCCAGCCGGTCGCCACGGCCACGCAGGTATGGTGTCGGTGGCGTGCGAGCACCGCGAGCACTGCTAGGACCGTCGAGGATTGGCGAGGATTGGCAAGGATTGGCCAGGGGATCGACGCTTCTGCTGATGATGCGTCGCTCGTCCTTCTTTGCCTGCCGTCGACAGACGTATCTGCATGGGCACGCCTACCACATCAACAGTGTTTCGGTCTGCAACGACATGGAGACCTTCATCTCCGGCTGTGATCTGCGGGTCAACATCTGGCACCTCGAGCATCCCCTGAAAACCTTCCAGCTGGTGGACCTGAAGCCACCTGCGATGAGCGAGCTGAGCGAAGTCATCACCGGTAAGGCAGCGGCTTCTTCGCAAGGCGGAAGGGGGTGAAAGGGAGTCTGAGCACCGACCACAGGCGCCGCGGCGCACCCGACCCACGGGAACATCGTTGGATACGCCACGTCTCGCGGGATCGTCAACATCGTGGACACGAGAATGCGCGCGAGAGGCGACGCCGGAGACGCCGCGATGACCTTCAAGCACCCTTTAGATGCGAACCTGGACCAGTATGACGCCGAGATTCTCAGCAGCGTCTGCGACTTCTCGTTCTCCCCGGGCAGCGGAGGCCTTGGCGGAGGAGGTGAGCAACACCCCCCTCCCGCCGCCGGAGGTTTGCGCCTGCTTCTCCCTCACCATGATGATTTCTCAGGGGGCAACGGCTCACTGCTGCTCGCAAGAGACTTTCTCACCATGAAGCTGTACGACATGCGAAAGGCACCCCCCATCTCACCGGTAAGATGTCCCAATCGGTTTCAGCAGGAAGGACGGGCTTGCTGAGCCTTGGTTTCCCTCCTTCCCTGCGAAGAACACGCGAGGAAGCGACACGGCGGTCAAGGTCCTGCCTGTTCAGACGCATCTCCAACCTCGACTACACACTCTCATAGAGCAGGTGCGACGGATTGTGCAAGCTTGGGCCTTCAGACCTCCGCGCGCTTCTTTGCCAGCTCACGCCGCTCCGTAGGAACTTGTCTTCGAGCGATTTGAGTGCACGATGAGTCCCTGTGGGAACCGGATGGCGACGGGATGCTTCAGCGACATCGTCTGCGTCTACAACGATGCTGGAGCTGTCAAAGATGATGTCAAGGTGCCGAGCAAATCGCCTCTTCCCGCCCATCCACAGGCGACGAGGACTAACAAAGCGCGCGACTCCAAACAGGCTGATCCTCCTGCGGCACAGCCATCTGGTAAGCTCTAGGGACTTCCCATCGTTCCTTCAACAATCCAAAGAGAACTTACGAACCCTGTTCTTCCTCCGCAGACGAGTACAATTGGCAGGAGTGCCAAAGATTCCGGGCAACAAGCAATCGCAGCGGGAGGGTTCAGGACGTGCGACGGCACGAGCCGCAGTCGGAGATCAGCTGCCGGGTCAGCAGCGCTCAGTGGTCCCCGGACGGCGCCACCGTGGCCTTCACGACGGCAAACCGTTTGTTTTTGTACGACGTGTCGCGTTAGTTTGACGTTGGAGGAAGCGCTGCCGAAGGGACACGCGATTCAGTATACAAAGAGCAGGACTCCGTCTGCACGGGCAGTAGAGTCTCGTCGCCTTATGCCCCAGAAGTTGGGCACAAAGCACGGTTTCTTGACATGGAAAGCTTCTTTGCAGGATAGGGGTGGGCTCTCGCTGGCTAGAGAACAGGATGTTGTGCCACCAGTGTAGTTGACGTGTTTATTGCGCTCCTTCTGTTCCTTGCGCTCCTTCTTTTCCTTGCGCGCCTCCAGCGTCGCCATGATCCGATCTGACGCGCTACCGCGGATTGCGCTCCACGGGCTTCGCTTGTATCTCCAAAGCTGGGCCTGCGTCACGCTTGAACGAAAACGTGTAAGCCTGCTTCCCGCTCCGCTGTCAAAGATCGGGGAACCGCGAAGAATCCCACTGATCCTATCGTACCTTGGCGGGCAACTTCCGCAGCTTGACGAAGCCTCGGCCGCGTCTTCGAGTGCTTCGCATCGCCGGCAGGACGTGATTTTCGTTGGTCGTTCTCGTTCCAGCGGCATCTAGTTTGCGCACGTCAAATCTTCGCAGTGTCGGAAACGATGTCAGAAATCAAGCGAGGACAGAACACGCGGCAGCTGGAAAATCCCTCGCTACTTACGTGTTATTTCTTGCTTGCGCTGAGTATCCCACGCCACGAAGAGCAATGCCCTCGTCTGCAGCGGCGCCGAACGACGGCGCTGAGAATGCTGGATGTGCCGACTGCCCTTCGGCTTGATCGTGCAACCAGACTACAGACTCTTCCTGAAAGTCATAGTAGAACCTCTGACCCTTCGAAAGGAATGGCAGAAGCGTC
>JAAMXY010000745.1:1675-17677 GCA_019677205.1 Pinguiococcus pyrenoidosus
TCATCGCAGCTACCCATCCACCATCCGGACGGCCGTCAGCAGCAAGCACCGGCCACTTCCGAGCTCCCACTGCTCTTCGGCCAACACCGCCGGATCGCGGGAAGTGAGGCACGAGAAGGAGGCGAGCAGGCCCGTCAAGGCCGTGGGCCGCTGGATGCGCGCGCACGTCTTGGGGGTGCTCGAGCTGCAGGTGGTGCCGGAGCACAATCTCGTCATCTCGCGGGGCGCGGACTGCACCATCCGTGTCTTCGAGAGCATGACGCGGACGACGCTCTTGAGCCTCTCCAGCTCCACAAAGAGCCCTCTCGCCAGTCCGCTGCCCTTCACCGGCATGGGCTGGGTGAGAACGGAGGGGCAGCTGGAGTTCTTGATGGCCATCGACTCGGAGGGCTTCGTGGAAGCCTGGTCTTTCTTCGGAGAGCGCCAGGTGCTCAAGAAGCAGCTCGTCAAGCGGAGCCTGAGGGACAAGGGAGCACCCCTCTTTGGGACCCTGGAGGCCATGGCTGGGAGGTCCGACATGTTCCTCGCCTTCGAGCCGAGCTCCGCCCAAGTCAGCGCGTGGGTCGTCGAGACGGACTCCAGGTGTCGCGCCATGATCGGCCACACCGACGCCGTCGTAGGAGTCACGCTCATGCGCAGATCGTCCTCCCTAGGCTACGGCGCCTCGGCTGCTCTTCGGCCGTCTGCGGTGGCAGCGACGAGCGTCTCGAACGCCGATCGCTGGAAGCAGAAGCTGCTGGAGCAGCAGGAGCGACGGGAGGAGAAGCTCCCCACGAGGAGCATTCGGCCTCGGCTCCTGGAGACACCGAACCCGGCGCTCGACTCGAGGGCCGCCTTGGATATCTCCGACGGCCAGATTCGCGTCTTCTCATCCGGGCTGGATGCCCGGATGATCTGCTGGGACGACTTTGAAGCCGAGAGGGACTTCTCCTGGGCCATTCCCAGCTCGGAAGTCCAGTGCGTCCTGGGCCTGTCCAACGAGGCGCTCATCGCGACGGGCCATGAGGACGGCAGCGTTGCTCTCTGGGTACCGGATAGCGGCGATGGATACGTTCTGGGTCGCCACGCGAACAGCGTCATCTGTCTCACGTACGTGGTGCAGCCCACGTCGGTGCTGCGGAAGGCCAAGGAGGTGGAAGAGGTGCCAAACGAGCAGCAGGCGGTGGATCGCAAGCTGGTCAGCGCCGGCTACGACGGCAGCATCTGCTTCTGGGATCTCAAGTCGTCCTCCGGCGGGAAGCTCGGCGTGTTCAACTACTGCATCGAGGAAGCACATGGGAAGGAGAACAAGGAGATCCTGGCCCTCCACTACCACGAGGCCAGCGGGCTGCTCTGCAGCGGTGGAAGCAGCTCGGCGATCCGCTTGTGGGATGTGTCCCTTGGCGCCTGTCGGAATGTGCTACGGCAGCACACCGACGCGGTGACCTGCTTCGCCAGCGACGGCTCCTTCCTTGCGAGCGGCGGCGACGATGGGCGCATTCATGTGTGGTATCTCGGCGCTCCGTCCACCACGTCAAGTCAGCAGTACCTGGCCTACAGCATTCTGGCACACAACGAATGCGTTAGGGATCTCGTGCTCGTGCCGCGCGTGGGAGTTCTGTGCAGCTGCGGCAACGACGGCTTCATTCGGCTGTGGATGTTGAATGACGACGATCTGCCGCGAAGTGCGTTGCCTCGTTCTGACGCGCCGCTCGTACGAAGCCAAGTTTTGACGGACGCGGAAGAGAAGGAGGAATTGGCGGCGCTCGAGGAAGACGAGGAGAGGATGCGGCAGCAGGAGGCAGTCGAGCAGGAGCAGGAGAACCGGCGGAGACGCCTTCGCCTGGAGCTCTCCAACAGCCTCTACAGACCGACGGCGCTGGCGGTGAGGCTGTGCCTGGACGGCGGGGCGAATCTCTTCGTCGGCACGCAGCAGGGCGCCGTGCTCAACTTCACCTTGTCGGAGGCCGAGCTGCGCTCGAGCCCCGGCAAGTCGACGCGACAGGTCCTGGCAGAGGCTTCTCATGTCCAGGCGGAGGCCGAGGCGCTGGAGGCGGAGCTGGGGTCGACACAGAGGATACTGACGTCGCAGGAAGGTCTTCTCACCGAGGCATAAGAGTCCCAAGGTGGAGGCGGATAAGCAACAAAGCGACGGTCTTCTTGATCACTTGGATGGAACGCGCAGCATCATCTCTCTCTTGGAGATGGACGCCTCTGGTCAGCCACAACTCGCATGTGTGGCCCCTCCCTTCGTCCTGTCACGCCTCGCCATGCAAGAGCGCATCATGAGCCGATGCCTATGTACCACCGGTTCTTCTGGATGCGCCGCGACATGATCTTGCGTCCACCCTTGGTCCGCAGGCGCCGCAGAAAGCCATGCTGCCGTCCAAGCCAAGCCAAGCCAGGGATGAGTTAGCGTGCCCGCAGCAAGCTTTGGAGACCTTCTACCACCCACATACCCGTCGTTTTCGCCGCTTCACGCTTGGTTGATACGTCCGCTTCACCAGCTCCAGGGGGCAGATCTGCCCGCTCTCGGCCGCTGGCGCAACGACCCCCTGAGCTGGACTCCAGGCGTCCAGCCTCAGCTGTTCGGACAGTGTGTTCACGCAGAGGCCCATAGGAGCTGCCTCGGATCCAGCAAGGTCCTTCCGCCAATTCTGGAGGCCCAGAGAACGCAGCGGCGGCGGGGGAAGAGACGCTTGGGCCGGTGGAGCTGTGAAAACGCCTCGCAGACTGGATCCCATGCACGTCAGCTGACAGCCACGAGGCTGCCTCTGGGCCACCGACTGCCAGACAGGCGCAGCAAGGCGAAGCCGAAGGCTCGCGAGGCTGCTCATTGCAACTCAGAGCGCGAGCGACTGCTGCGAGAGACACGGAAAGGCCCCCAAAACAAGCAGACGCGCAGACGACGCCAAATGCCCAAATGCCCACATGCCAAATGCGCGAAAATGGATTCAGGACGGGTACCGAAAGTATGGTCACTTCTAGCATTCGTCTTGCGTCAGACCCGGCTTTTAGCAAATGGAAATGGAAGAGCTTCAGTTCCTCCAATAATCAAAATTTTCTGTTTACAACATTATATATTAATTCAACCAGAATATTTTAAAATTTGTAAACCTATTTTTACACAGTGATCCCATTGGTTGCGAGCAAGACATGGCACGAAAAGCGGCGACGGAGCCTGCGCCGTCGCTGCATTCCGGCCATAGACGCTCAGCCTTGAGCGTTGAATTCCGATAGTGCAAAGGAAGCAGTCTAGCCGGAGATATTGCGCGCGCGATGCCTCGTGGACCTGGAGTCCGCCTGAGACACCTGCGAAAGAAGCCCAATCGTGGTAAGTTGCTGGGCTTCCGCCTCTTCCTGCTCCGCACTGCTTCTTCGCTTCGGCCTGCTTAGCCCACGGTCACATCGAATTTGGGTTTCGGTCCTCATGATGACGAAATGAGAACCCTGTAGGCTGTGACTGCTGCGGCCCCTTTCAGTTCGTTCCGGATGGCGCCGCGGAACGCTTCGAAGGTGTCGGCTCCTCCTGGGCTCCTCATGGAGTGAATGCAGCTGCTGATAACGCGGACGAGGACGACGATGGGACGTAGAGCGGCTGGAGCGTCCTTTTTGTGGGCAACGAGCACGGGCAACGTGCAGCGAAGGAGCGATGGCTCCGCTTCGGCTGCTCCGCCTACCAACACGGTGAACTGAGGATGGGAAGCGATCGAGCTGCCGCCGCTGCCGGCCAAACCTTCAAAATCGTTTCCATGCTAGCCTCACCAAAGCTGAGCGGAAGGCATAAGAGGGAAAGGCAACAAGTATGACTCTGCGAAAAAGAAGAGGAGGGGGTTTGCGTGCAAGCATTGTAAGGATCAGCCTCGCAAGGATCAGCCTCGCAAGGATCAGCCTCGCAGGGATCAGCCTCGCAGGAATGAATGGTGGAGTTGCTTCGGTCGTGGTCTATTCCGCAACCAGGATTCCAACACAAAACGCCAGGCGAGAGACACCCATCTTCTTTCTGTCAACTCGAGCCGTCCACGATAACCCTAGCTTCAATCACTCGCTCGCTCACGAGAAGTTCGCCGTGCGGATGTCCTTGAGGGTGCCGAGGTCGTCGAGCTGCTCGAGCGCTTGGGCAGGCACTGCGCTATCCAGGGTCATGAGGCAAAGCGCCCGGTCGTCGGTCTGCCGGCTCAGGCGGAGCGTAGCCACGTTGATGTTGTACGCTCGCAAGGTGTCCAGCACGCCAAGGACCGCACCAGGCTTGTCCTCATTGCTGCAAGGAAGGAAGAAGTGTCAGCACCACGAAGCTTCCTCGAAGGGAACGGGATATCGTGGCGGGCAAAAGGAATCGTGGCGGGCAAAAGGAATCGTGGTGGGCAAAAGGAATCGTGGCGGGCAAAAGGAACCGTGGCGGGCAGACGTTCCCACACGAAACCCCTCTCTCACCTGAACATGAGCAGCGTGCCTTCCGGAGAGAAGGCGGGGAACGAGCTGTGGTCGTTGATCTGCACGATGTGCGGGTCCTCGCCGAAGACGGATCCCGTGACGGTCATGGCGCCGCCGTTCTTCGTCGTGATGCTCACGGAAATGAGGTTCCCGAACGGGCCCGACGGGTCCACCACGTCGCCGGCGACGCCGGACTCGATGCCCATCTCGCCGGCCAGGAAAGGGGCGGCGATCAGAGTGGGTTCGCCCGAGGTCAGGTGACGAAGCGCGCCACGCAGCACGCAAGCCTTGAGCAGGTCCCGGGCGGCAGTGCTGGTGATGTCTATGTCTCTACCACCCCAAGTGCGGAGCTCCAGGGAGTTCAAGTTGCCTCCGGCGCACTGGGACACGAGCTCTCCGATAACCTCACCAAGCTTCATGAATGGTCGCATCACGGCCTTCTCGGCCATGGACATGAACTTCACGTTCACGACACCAACGTAATCTCTGCCCATGAGGGTATCGCACATCTGCAGAGCGACGTCGCTAAGTAGAAATGCAGCGCAGCGCAGCGCTTGTTAGTCGAGGACGAACTCATCATCATTGCCCAGCGCGCGTCTCCCGGCCAAGCTTACCGGGCTACGTTGATCTGGGCTTCCTCCGTGCTGGCCCCGAGATGCGGCGTGCTGATCAGGTTGGGGTGCTCGATCAGCTCCCGGAGCTCCTCCGGGGGCGGCTCGGCGGAATAGACATCCAGCGCCGCGCCGGCGACCTTGCCAGACTGGAGCCCTTCCAGGAGGGCCGCCTCGTCCACGATGCCGCCCCGCGCGCAGTTCACGATTCGCACGCCGTCCTTGCACTTCGAGAGGGTCTCCTTGTTGATCAGGTCCTTCGTGTCCGGGGTCAGGGGCGTGTGCAGCGTGATGAAGTCCGCCTGCGGCCAGATGCTCTCGAGGCTGAGCATCTCGATGCCGTACTCCTGCGCCGTCTCGGGGGGAAGCGCCGGGTCGAAGCCGATCAGGCGCATGCCCAGCGCCTTGCACCACTTGGCCACGACGAGTCCGATGCGGCCGCAGCCGACGATGGCCAGCGTCTTGCCGGAGATCTCCACGCCGGAGAAGGCCTTTCGCTCCCACTTGCCCGCCTTCATGGAGATGTCGGCCGCCGGGATGGAGCGCGCCACGCTGCAGATGAGGCTCACGGCGAGCTGCGCGGTGGAGACCGTGTTCCCGCCGGGCGTGTTCATGACCATGATTCCGCGTCGCGTCGCGTGCGGCGTATCGATGTTGTCAATGCCCACTCCGGCGCGCCCGATGACCTTGAGGTTCGTAGCGGCGTCCATAACCTTCGCGGTCACCTTCGTGGCCGAGCGCACGACCAGGCCGTCGTAGGCATGGATGATCTGGCAGAGCTCGTCCTCGGACAGGCCCGTGATGCTATCCACTTCGTGGCCGTTCTTCTCGAAGATCTCCACGCAGACAGGGTCGATCTGGTCGCTGCACAGGATCTTGGCCAGCGTCGCTGTTTGGGCGAAGAAGCAGGTCAAGGTCTTAGCCCGAGGGCGATGCTCATGCATGATAGGCACTCAAAGCCAAACCCAAACCCAAACCCAAAGCCAAAGCCAAACCCAAACCCAAACCCAAACCCAAACCCAAAGCCAAAGCCAAAGCCAAAGCCAAAGCCAAAGCCTGGGCCCCGTGCCTGAACCAAAGCCTCCGCCAAAACCAAAGCGAAAATCCTCACCTCGGCTGCTGTGGAACGACCGCCGCGACACCAGACGGTTTGTTAAGGCGCTGAAGCGTTGCGCCAGCTGCATCTTGATGTAGAGATTAGGGGCTCGAAATGGGACCTATCGGGGTGTTTGGAAGTGTTTCGACGTCAGCAAATCGCATGAAACCAGCGCCTCCCGCCACGGGCTGACTCCAACGCACGAACGGCAACAGCTGGACACAGCGCCGCAGAACGCCAGGTTTCTATCGTCCTACTTGCGCTGCTTCCATTCCCGACGGATCTCCACGGCGAGCCGCGCCGTGGTGGACGCGAGGGGCGCTGCAGCGTGCGAGCGGCAGGGCGTACCTGGACTGAAGATTCACTGGGCCAAAACGTGCAGCTTCTCCCGCGCTCACAGCGCCAATGCGGTCCAGACGCTGCCTGAGGAACGTTCTTCCAACGACAGCTGCGCAGGCGAGAGCCACTTGCACGACTGCACTTGAAGTGGGACGGGCGCGAAGAGAGGCAGTACGATGTGCACTCCAACGCTTCTCGTCGGCGAGAGGGGCGCTTGGCCACTCAAAAGACGACAGAGCATGCGAACCAAACAGATTCCCTGCTGGATCGTATCTATGCGAAGGCTGGAAAGCGACAGATTCACAAAGGCCAATGGGAGAAGCTTTGCACCTGGATTTGATGCGCTTATTCGGCGCAATGAAGGCGGGGATACAGATGTTCACCTTGATGACGCCTCTGTGTGAAGTTGCAGCATCAGCTGATTCGCCGGAGGCGACGCGACGGAGACCAGCGACGCGCGGCGCGTGGGGTCTCATTTCTTCTTCTGTGGTCTCGCACACACTTTCTGCCCAACTACGGAAGCCCCCTTTCTTCTTCTTCTGTGGTCTCGCGTGCGATGCCGGAGCGAGAGACCGAGCCTGCCTGACCATCGCACGATTGCATCAGGCAGCTTGACTTGGCAACGCATCCGACTGGCTGAAGCAGACAACGCAGCCATGAAGGAAAGCAGGAAAGCAAGGAGCAAGTCAAGCAAGTCAAGCAAGCAAGTCAAGCAAGTTAAGCAAGTCTAGTAGCCTCTCCGCAGTTGCACGGCGCGAGGCGCAAGCAGCGCTGCCAAGCAATTGGCGATTCGAAGGAACAGACCCTTGCGTCGATCCCAAGCAGGTCACCCTCGCTTGCCGCCGCGTCGTTTTCACGCGCGTTTCGGCAAGTCTCCAAGGCGTTGGCGACGCCCGCGATGCTCCCTGCAACAAGCGCGATTCTGCGAAGGCATCTTCACCGTGTGTTTATGCACCCCTGTCACGGCCTTGTGTCTTATTACGATTCTTCTCGTAGCATGACGTGCGCAGCGGAGTGTGAGCCAATGGCATCGAGGAAAGTGCGACGAACGAACGAAACAAGTCCAATGGAATATAAGAATTTCCAAACCCGCGGCGGCCGTTGGAAACCCCAAGCAGACATCCTCGGAAGGCCACCAAACACGGGGGACGCGCTGCCGAAGGTTCGACCTTGGCAACGGAAGCGTTGACGCATCACGCCACGCCTGGCTTCGCATCCGGCCCGGACGTCGTCCCTAGTTAAGCCTCGTCCGCTTCAGCTCCGGCCGGAGCTGGAGCGCCGCGGCCGGCCTAGTTGTCCGCCGCGCGGTCCCCTTGACAGAAGGAGCGGCTAAGCCGCGCCTTGTATGCGCCCGCTTCGTCCACGGCAGAAGTCCAACGCCAAGGCTGTCCCGCCGAGCCACACTCCATCTGGCGCCTCCTACAGGCCCATAACGGCCGCCTGCGTGCAGCGGTGCCCAACGCCGACTGCTGCGCGGCGTCGAAAGGCGAAGCGCACGTCCTCCGGCGCTTGACAGCCGCGGCGGAACCGCGGCCGAGAGCGCCGAGCGCCCAACCCCCCCCCGGAGCGACTGGCGGCGGGGCGCGGCCCTCGCCAGTGAAGCCAGGCGGAACGCGAGGCGACGAGAAGAGAGCAGAATGCCGGAGGGAGCGCGAGACATGGACACCGTACACGACTCCAGACGCGACCGCTCCACCCTGCCGCCGCTGCCGCCACCGAAGGCGGCCGCGCCGGACGCGGGTGCGCCGCCAGCGACGAGGAGCAGAGGCTCGTCGACGGACGCCAAGTCGCGCGCTTCCGCAGACGGCAAACGGCGCACGTCCACGGCCAGCAGCTTCCAAGAGGAGGAGCTCCACGGCGGCGCCCTGGAGGAGAAGGGACGAGACCCCGACATCGTCGTCGTGCCGGACGCGGTGGCGGAGGAAATCGCGGAGGAGAGAAGGCACGGAGAGGCCCAGGAGACGAAGGACGAGCCTGCCAAGTCGCCGAGGAGGGGCTCCTTCTTCGCGAGAGCGGTGGGGCTCGTGGTGCCGGGAGAGGGCCGAAGCCGCGTGAGCCAGATGCTCCGGGGTCGCTCGGTCAAGGATGACACGCGCTCGCGCTCCTTGACGCCGGTGCTGCTGATACACCGCAGTGCCTCGGAGAGCAAGGCGTTCCGCGGCTCGGCCAAGCGGGCGTCGCGCCGCCGGATTGACAAGCGCGTCAGTCGGCAGACACACACCAAGCAGCGGCCCAGCGACGATAGCGCGGTCAGCGAGCTGACCTCGGAGGATGCGAACGACGACGCGATGTACCTCGAGACCCAATCCTCCATGG
This sequence comes from Pinguiococcus pyrenoidosus, assembly GCA_019677205.1. Taxonomy (NCBI): domain Eukaryota; class Pinguiophyceae; order Pinguiochrysidales; family Pinguiochrysidaceae; genus Pinguiococcus; species Pinguiococcus pyrenoidosus. Next base: position 10,451 of record JAAMXY010000745.1, read on the forward strand.
GCTCCGTCATGAGCGAGCCGGCGCCGCGAGCGGCGTCGTCGCCCGTACGGCGACGAACGACCAACCAGACGGTGCAGGACTTGGACCTGGTGCCGCCGCTCAAGATCGATCTCACGATGATGCGCGAGAAGAGCATCGACGAGAACACGGAGGAACCCGAAGCACCGGGGACGATGCCGCTGGAGAAGGTCCTGTGCGAGGTAAGAAGGGTGTGCGCTTTCCGTGGACGAACCGCTGCAAACGCGCAGCAGCAGACGAGTCGCTAACAACGCGTTCCTCGCTGCTCACAGGGCCGCCTGCTGAAGCGGACAGACTTCCCCACGCTGACGGGCTGGAAGTGGAAGCAACGTTACGTGCAGATCCGCGTCCGCGCGAATAGGCGGAACACGGGGTGAGTGGAAACGAAGCCTGAAGCGCGCTGGGGAACTTGCCGGAAGCCGGGGGAACTTGCCGGAAGCCGAGGGAAACGCTTGCCATGGTGGAGAAGCCTGACCCCTGCTGCCTTGGTTGTCTCGGCAGATCCATGTTTGGCGCGACGCTGGTGGCTCTGCAGTACACGAGTATCGACGGGGACATGAGCAAGCGGAAGACGCGCTACCTGACCCAGGCATCCACCATCTCCGGCGTGAAGTGCGACGACTCGCGGGCAATCTTCTCCGTGCGGGTCTACGATGATCCCTTTGATCCGTCATCACACTATCAAGGTACTTACTGGCTTTGCGATACGATGCGATGCGATGGGATGGGATGGGTTGCGAGGTTGGACGTGGATGGGAACGTCGCACTCACGGTTGCTTTCCCTCGTCCTCCGCAGTGTACTTCAAGACGGAGAGCTTCGAAGCTGCCGTGGAATGGATTGGAGTACTCCGCGGCGTGGTCATGGCCTTGATCGAGGGCACCATCCACTTCTAGTCCGCGGAGCCTCGCGAGATGAGAGACCCGAGCGACGGTGATGATGAGACTGGGTAACCCCAGCTGATGACTCCGTGGTGAATCGTCTCTTCTTGATGTACTTCTTCTGTCCGAGCGTCCCTCCGTGTGTGTTCCGTGCTTCGAAGCCGCGCAGCAAGCAACGCTGCCACGCCCGAGCAGATCTCTTCCTCTGAAAGGCACCCATGCCCTGGCTTGATTCGCGCCGTGAGATAAGCAGCAATGTAGTCGTAAATTCGACATCGTTGTGTATGATGTATCAATTCCTGCTGATGCTTCCTTACGGACGGACACTGGTGCTATCTTCTTGCCTCCACCACTTCGCTTTTCCTCTGGCGTTCCCTCTGTCAACGCCTCGCGTCTTGCAATCTCCCTTGTCAACCCAGCCCCAAGTTGAGGTTCCCTTCGGCGCTCCGATGTGGCCGCGAGCCGGCGACCGAATCGGAGGTCGAGAGAAACGATGAAAAGAGAAGCATGTCAGCTGACCGATGGCGTCAACGTCAGCCTTTCCGTCGCCAAGCGCCACACGTTGCCTTCGGGACTCCTTGCGCACCGCTCTTCGCCCTAGGTAGGCGCTTTCTCCCTTTGCATCGGACTATCGTTGCTGCGGCCCTGCGGCAGCTCCCGAGACTTAGCAGGTCGTCCCCTTGGGTCCAGTTGCCGCCGCACGATGGACTCGTTCGTTGCCGAGAAGCTGAAGGAGGCCGGCCTGGAAGCCGCCTTGCCCTACCTGGAGCAGTACTTGAGCTGGACGCACCAAGTGGGCGAGGACACGATCAAGTGGGCCCGGCCAGAATGGGTGGACGAGCAAGGTGAAGTTGCAGAGACGCACCTTCCGCTGGGCGGACGCCGCGGATTCTAACCTTCTTGTCTGCGGCCTCTTTAGGTATCTTCGTCGCCATCCCCTCTTGGATTCTAGGCAGGCAAGGCGGCGCCTCACGATGATCGCTTGGTACAGGGGCTCTTTCGTATGAGTGGCCGACCAAGTCATGGCCCTTCGCTAGCGCCGAAGCGGCCATCACGATCGCTCTGCTGTACCTGGTCATGGTGATCTTCGGCAGCATGATCTTCAGCTTCAGCTTCGTGCCGTCGCTGGTGGTGTCGAGCAAGCCCGCGGACATGAATGCCGCGAAGCAGGCCAACCCCGTCCTCAAGATGTGCCGCCTCGGCATCGCCACCCTTCGCTTCTCCTACAACCTTGCGCAGATGATGCTCTGTGGCTACATGTCTCTGGTACGAAGCGCTGCCTGCAATGGCTAGGCCCAGGATCTGTCCTCAAGAAGCCATGCCGGCTGCCGCCGTCGTAGGAAGCGCTCGCGTTGGCGTACCGGAACGGCTACAACGTGGTGCCCTGCAACGCGTTCAACGTTGAAGATCCTCCGCTGGCGAACCTCCTTTGGATCTTCTACCTGAGCAAGATCCTGGACTTCGTGGACACCTTTTTGATCATCGTGGGCAAGAAGTGGCGCCAGCTCAGCTTCCTGCACGTGTACCACCATTTCAGCATCTTCCTGTTCTACTGGCTGAACGCCAACGTCGCCTACGACGGGGACATCTTCTTCACGATCCTGCTCAACGGCTTCATCCACTTTGTGATGTACACGTACTACTTCGTGGCGTCGCACCCGGGCGCCACCATCTGGTGGAAGCAGTACGTCACCACCTTCCAGCTCATCCAGTTTGTCCTGATGATGTCCCAGGCGGGATACATGATGAAGACGGGCTGCCAGACGTTCCCTCCGCGCGTGACCATGGCGTACTTCTGGTACATCATGTCCATGTTCGGCCTCTTCAGCCACTTCTTCGTGCAGACGTACATCGTGGGAAGGAAGTCGAAGAAGGTCAAGCGGCAGTAGGCGGAGGCTGCAGCCTCGCCGAGGGCCCGCAGCCCCTTCGCAGAGGGGTCTCCGGAGAAGCAGCTGCTGGCAGTTCTGCTCCGTTCGCTCCCTTCCGTGGGTGTTTCCCCCCCGGGAGAGGAAGCGTGCTCGCAAGCGTGGCTCTCCTTTGTTAGCTTTGGTCTGGGTTTTGGTCGCTTTGCTCGGCTTCTCCTGGTGTGGTTGCAGGGGAACCTTGCGTGGGTCGGTTGCGTGTGTCGGTGACGTGATGTGACGTAACGTGACGTGACGGGAAGGGACGGGACGGGACGGGGTGATGTCCAGATGCGCCAGCCGCAATTGAATTAAACTTTGTTGCGTCTTAGCTACAAGTCCCCCACACATAAGGCACTAAACGACTACACCAGACATGACTATCTGTATGTTTCTTCTTGCTCCGGAGGCGGGCAGGGGTAAATCAATCCTTGATCTTGCTTGGGAAAAAATAGGAATGCACACACTACGACGCAAACCTCGGCAGGTCCTCGACGGTCTGCGTCCTTGCGTCACTCGCGCTGTACATCGGGGGCACCTAACTGCAGCAACTCGTCGTCCGGGATGATGTCGCTGCTGCTCCGGAGCATCGACTCGGGCCCGATCATCGTGTCGATGAAGGCCACGTCCACGCTGGAGAAGGACGTCAGGGCCGGCGGCGAGAGAGGACCCACTTCTCCCCAGCTGGGGAAGCGCTGCAGCGGCTCTCTATCTAGGGCGGGAGGCATCACACTGCCCTCCTCTGTCTTTTGTCTCTTCGACCGGGGTTGCTCGCTGGCCGGCGCGCTTGCCGGCCCCACGGCGCGCTTGCTGCTGCTCCGCAGGGTCATCGACAGGGTTTCCCGGACCCGCTCGCCTCCGGCGAGTCCGGTGTGCGCCAGGCCAAGGCCGTTTCCGAAGTCCAATTCCGAAGACGACGCCTGCGTCTGGGACTCCCCCGGCATTTGCACATGGTCTATTTGCTTGCTGGCGCGGCACTCGTCCGCGAGCGACTTGAAGAGCTGCTTCAGGCTCTTCATCTCCTTCTCGAGCTCCTCGCAGCGATTTCGCACCGTGCTGAGCTCGTTCTTGAGTTGGAAGACCTCCTGGTTGTTGGCGCTGGTGGCGGCCTCGCGGTCGCGGCGGCGGTTGATCAGGCGCATGAGCTCCGGGTGGTCCTTCTTGAAGAGGTCGTGGCGGAACTCCCACATGCGCTGCCCATTGGCGCCGATGTCCCTCCGCAGGCCGTGCTCGTCGGACTTGACCTTGCGGAAGCCGTAGAAGTTGAGCTGGCGAACGAACGAGCTGAACTTGTTGTGGCGGAAGAAGCGCGGGATCCAGACGCGCGCGAAGGTGTCGGCGTCGTACACGAGGAAGGTGTCTCCCTGGGCGGACCAGCCGCCCAGGTTCTGCGGGCACTGGTCGATCATCTGAAAGGTCTTGCGCAGGAAGAGCGGCGGCTCCTCCAAGGGCGTGTTGCCGCCGTTGGCTCCGGACGCGCTCGCCGTGCTGGGTTCCGCGGTCATTTGGCCCATCTTGTTCAAGAGCAGGTGGGTGCTGGCGAGCTTGCCGATTTCCTTGAGGTTGTTGAGGTACAGTCCGACGTCAATGGTGGGCGCGAAGAAGGCCGGAGACAGCGGAAGGGTCTGTCCGGGGGAGATCTGCCTGTCCGGCGGCGGCGCAGCTCGATTCGGCGCCAGAACACAGCTCTGTTTGGCCGAAGTGCGACGACGCGCAAAGGTCGGAGGCGAAAGCTGCTGCGGATCTATTTTTCTCGACGACGCGAAGAGCACTTGAGAGTGTCTTCTGGCGGAGGCGCGGACGGACAGGGGCGCTTCGGGTGGGGCCGAGGCAACTGCGGAGCGCTGCGCTTCAGGGGAATCCAGGCGTTGGCTTCCGGAGGCTTCCCACCACAAAGGCGGAGCGTGTGGACGAATACGATGCCTCACGAAGTGCCGCCACACGGGCCAACGGCGTCGCTTGCTCGGCAGACTGGCCCTGGCTGCCTGGGCTTGCTTCGGCGGCCGCAATGGAGACACGTCCGTCGCGGGACTCGCAGCCGTGACACAGCGTCGCCTAGATTTGGAATTCCGGGTGGTTCTGCTGACCAGCGCCTGGGCTCGGCCGTCGTCATTGGGCCAGAAAGAGCCAGCCTGGACGTGCCCGCCGGATTGGTGGCCGGACCGTTCCTGCCGAATACGGGGAACTTTCCGCATTCCGGGAACGGTCGTCATTCGAAACCGATCCGACACGAGAATAGTAGAACATATCAAAGCGTCCTAAACGCGCGAAAGTCGCGTCGCCACCGCGTCGCCCCATTGGCAAACGTGGAGCTTTCCATCTCAAGGACCAACACAACGCAAGGGGCATTTGCACCGCGTCTGCATGTCATCTCGAAGGTCGTTCTATTTTTTTAAATTATAGCTTACATAAGCGAACGCGGGGAGATGCAAGGACAGTCCGACAAGCCAGGCATACAATGTCTGCGAGGCGGGTCGGATCAGCTGAACGAGCGGTCGACCAATCGATCGATCCCACACGTCGACGTACAGTGTCCGAGCGTATGTAGTGATCCCGTATGTAGCAACCCGAGCGCATGTAGTAACCCTTCTTCCCGTGACGGTCTGCAAACGTGGATATAGTGACTACTTGTGACTATCATCTACGGCGCCGAAGAACTCCCCAATAGCTGCCTGCCGGTGGCCCTCACACTCTACCATCCCTTGGATTGACTTCATCAAGCCATACATCTGCTCCTCTGCTCCTGGAGCAAGCCGCAATACGTTCTCAAGGACAAAAGAATGCAGCTTTGTCGAAGCGGTCTTTGCCTCGGCAAGCGTCATGACGGGTTCGGGCTCAGGCTCGCCTTCGTCACTGCTTTCCGTTCTCGTTGCTAGTCCACTGGTCTCCACCGTCGCAGGGATCTCTTCGCCGCTGGCGCTCTCATCTTCGGCATCGATGCTCGTTAGCTTCTCCTCAAGCATTTCGGTAATGCTCTCTCGCCCGCCAAGCCCAAGGCTTTCAAAGGCGGCGACCATCTCGTCCACAGCTGCCTTGAGCGCGATACTAGACTTTGCGCGGTCCCGCTCATCTAGTGCCCGGATTTCAGCAGTGTTCGCGGGAGGCAAGACCGCAGACTTTCGAAAGCAGTTTCGCGTAGTGCTCCCACGCACTTCCTTTAGCGCATCGCGAACCCAAAATAAGGCAGATCTCAAGTCCACCTTAAGGTTCTCAGCCGATTTTTCATGGTCCTTGTCGAGCTCCTGTATCATCCACCGAACATGCTGGCGCCTATAATGGGCTTTAAATGCCTGTATCACGCCCTGATCTAGAGGTTGCAGAACTGCTGTGGTATTTGGAGGCAAAAATATTGCCTTCACCGCGGACATCGTGAACCCTTCGAATGCGTCCATCCAGCAACAAGGCTTTGCGCCAATTGGAATGCCGTGGGCGGAGCAGTTGTCAAGCAGCAGCCAGACAACGCGTCCTTCATGTCGCATCCTCCCATTGAATCTTTGCATCACTTTGTTGAAGAGGACGGATGTCATCCATGCGCTTTTGTTGCTGAAGTACTGAATGCCCAGGTCTCTGTCTGGGTCGAAGCTTCTCCCGAAGCTTCTCGGGCGCTTCGACGTTCCAATCACTTGCGCAAACACGTCATGGCCGTCTGAAGATGCAAATATGCTCAAGGTTATCCTCTCCTTGGACAGCTTGCAGCCTTTGCGCTTTCTCTTCATAATGGAGCTTGTTGGAAGTCTCCGGTACCACAACGCTGTCTCGTCCATGTTGTAGATATCGCGCAGATCCGTGCCGGAGAGCAAGATTGGAAGTTTCTGCTGCGCTTTGTTGATGCCCTCTATGTTCGCCGAGCCGGCTTCACCATGTAGCTGCGCGGATCTCATGCCTCTCATCTTCTTGAAATTTGATATCCATGATCTTCCAAAGTTGAACCTCGGAGGAAGGCTGAGGCCGACTGCAAACTCTCTGGCCTTTGTGACTATCACTTCCTCTGTTATGGTGGCCCTCTGGCTCTCCTTTTTCTCCAGCCAAGTTGAGAGCGCGCTATTCAGCTCCTCAACAGAGCTCTTTCGAGCCTTTTTCCGTGACCTGCCTTCCTCGCTGGAGACCAGGACGTAATCTTTGATTTGAGACGAGCTCTTCCTGAGCTGCGTCACAAAAGCAGGGCTCACGGTGATCTCGAACTGCTCTTCAACATACTTTGAAATGTCGCTGCGGGTCAGACTGAGCCCTTCCGCTTCTCTCTGCTCGATCCACTTCACAACAAGGTACTTCTGCTGATAGCTCAGCTGTGCTCTACTCCGTGCGCGCTTCTTCTTCGTGCCCTGGTCTTCCATGAGGGTATCAGGAGCTTGAAAGCGGCGGATGGGACGGCGGATGAGACGGCGGATGGGGTTGCTTGGATGTAGTGACCTTTATCAGTAGTAACCCT
>JAAMXY010000748.1:0-20609 GCA_019677205.1 Pinguiococcus pyrenoidosus
TGGCTCAGACCGCAGGGGTCACCCAGGGGTTCACCTCGCAGGGGTCACCTGGCAGCCCATTCTCTTCGATTGTGTCTGCCCACGCTGCGCGTCTCTGCGCCGTAGCCTCCCCAGCTTCTGGTTCTTGGAGAAGCCTTCCGGTGGCCCGACGGATTGCCCTCACGAAGGATGGAGTCGAACGATAGACATGGTTCCGCCGGGATTTTACAGCTTGGACAACTGTGGCAATGGCTGGTGCCTTTACCTCAGCGCCTCCATGCGCGCAGGTGTAAGCATGGACGTCGCCTTCGCCGCTGGATTGTGCGGGGCAATGTATGACGCTGGCGTCAAGTACGCGTGTCAATTGGAGCAGAAGACGTACGCCCGTTATGTAAGACTACCTCCAAAGAAACCTTCAAAGAACAAGATCGCCGAGGACTTGTGGCCAACTATCTGGGAGGATGTGGGCTTTGTGTCCACCGGCCTGGAGATTCCCATAGCACTGTACGTCGGGGACGCCAAGCAATGGTGGCTCTTCCATCCGAAGCGCGGCCGCGTGGCAGTAGCCACGCAGGACCACAGTAAAAGCGTGGCCAAGATGCAGGAATACAACAACGCTGCCTTTCAAATATTCAAATTTCCTACTGGATACCTTGCCTTTCCTGTCCATCTGTCCCGCCTAGGAGGAGAAGCGGGTGAAAAAGGGGTGCAAACGCCACAAACGTCGTCACCATGGTGATCAAGACCGACCGCTGCGCGTTCAGCGAGATCCCCATCTGGCCGGGCCATGGCGTGCGCTTCATCCGGCGCGATGGACAGCCGCTCAACCTCCTCAGCGCCAAAGTGAAGTCGATGCTGAACCAGCGGAAGAAGCCGGCGAAGCTCACGTGGACGCAGGTGCGATTTTGGGGCTGCGGAGTTTCTTCCGCTTGATGCGCTGATCGCCAGCGGATGTAGGCGTGGAGGCGGATGAACAAGAAGCTGCGCTCGGAGGAGACCGCGAGACGCCGCACGCGGAAGACCACCAAGTTCGCCCGTGCCATCGTGGGCGTGTCCATCGAGGAGCTGCGCACCAAGCGCCAGTCGAAGGTATGGGATGCTGGTGGCCAAGGAGGGGAGAGCTGGAGGAAAAGAAGAAAACTAAAAAAAAAAAAATCGCCTCGGCAGCCGGCGGTGAAGGCCTCTGCGACGTCGGCTGCGACGGCGGCGGCGCTTAAGGAGGCCAAGGGGAAGCAGAGCCGGAAGGCGCGGCGCATCCGCGCTCAGCAGGCGCAGGGACCTGCGGCGGCGGGAGCAAAGGTCACCAAGAATGTGCCGAGAGGAGCGAATCGCGGCACGCAGCGTTAGGTTGGACAGTGCCAGCGGCGGAACTCCCGGTGTTTGTTGAGGAACGGAAGGGACCCCGAAGATAAATAAGCCATGCGGACGAATGAAGTTGGTCTTCGTCTTGATCTACTTGTCGGCGCTTTGGGCGCCCAGTGATGCCACTTCCTGGGAGTCGGAAACCCAGCCCAGCCCATGGGTTGCGCGGGATCCCTTCGATCATCCGCGCATTACTTGAGAAAATTTTCGTACACACATCGACACGGAGGAGCTACGGGGACTGGGGACACGGGATCATGGTTTCCTAGCCGGAACGAACGCTTCTCTTCACTACGGGGAGTAGTGCGACACACAGACAAACGCACACAGAGTCTATTCTTCATCTAGAAGTCGCAGTCCAGATCGAACACCTGGTCGTCGACGCTATTGCCGACGCCAGACTTGGCGTACTCGCCAACTCTCTTCTCGAAGAAGTTGGTCTTGCCCTGCAATGAGATCATGTCCATCCAGTCGAAGGGGTTGGAGCTGCCGTAGATCTTGCTGGTGCCTAGTGCAACGCAAAGTCGGTCCGCGACGAACTCGATGTATTGGCACATGAGCTCGGCGTTCATCCCGATCAACTCGACGGGCAGCGCATCCGTCACGAACCCTTTCTCGATGTCGACGGCGCTGGAGATGATGCTGTGCACCCGGCTCTCCGGCAGCTGCGTCCTGAGCTTGCTGTACAGCAAGCAGGCGAAGTCCGTGTGGAGGCCCTCGTCCCGGCTGATCAGCTCGTTGCTGAAGCAGAGGCCCGGCATGAGGCCGCGCTTCTTGAGCCAGAAGATGGCGCAGAAGGAGCCGGAGAAGAAGATGCCCTCCACGGCGGCAAAGGCCACGAGGCGCTCCGCAAAGGAGGCGTACTCGGCCGAGGTCCACTGGAGCGCCCAGTGGGCCTTCTTCTGGACGCAGGGGACGGTCTCCAGGGCGCGAAGCAGGCGATCCTTCTCCGTCACGTCGCGGATGTAGGTGTCGATGAGCAGCGAGTAGACTTCCGAGTGGATGTTCTCGATGGCGATCTGGAAGCCGTAGAAGCACCGCGCTTCGGGCAGCTGCACCTCGTTGCTGAAGTTCATGGCCAGGTTCTCGTTCACGATGCCGTCGGACGCCGCGAAGAACGCCAGCACGTGCGACACGAAGTGCCGCTCATTGTCCGTCATGTTGGCCCAGTCCTTGTGGTCGTGCGCCAGGTCCAGCTCTTCCGCAGTCCAGAAGGACGCCTCGGCCTTCTTGTACATCTGCCAGATGTCGGCGTCCTGGATGGGGAACAGCACGAAGCGGTTGGGGTTCTCCTTGAGCAGGGGCTCCTCCGCGAACTCGCCAGCCAGCTCGCGCAGCTTGAACTCGGACACGGATACGGGATGCACGCGGGTCGGCGTCTGGGCGGACAGCCGCGACGGCGACAGCTCCAGCTCCACTGGCTTCGCGCGACGCGCCGGAGTGCTCGGACCGGCCTTCGGGAAGGCGGGCTCCTCTTGCGGAGAAGCACTCTTGATGGCGTCCTCCTGAAGAACGACGTCCAACCAAGACAGGAGAAGAAGAAGCGCAGCGAAAGCCGAGGTGAGAAACGGACTTGATGCGCAGAGAAGGAAAGATATCGCAGAGATCTTGGCCGGATCCACGCGCTGCGCGCGCCGACGCGCTCTGGGTCGCTGGTGTGAACCCCGCCGCACTCTTTGCGCGCCTGGGCGGACCATGCCATGGCGTCTTCGGGCGGCGCTGGCGGTGCGCAGGCGGCCAAAAAAACTTCAACTCTCCCACGAACTTACCAGCAAGTCGGACAGCGGGGGGTTCAGATTGGTGACATCGCGCAGCGCAAACTCACTCATGTCGCTCGTGGGCAGCACCAAGCTCAAGGCGCAGCGGAATCAAGCAGCGGTTTTGGAACGGCCTCGGGGGCGGCGGGTCTGCTCAACTGACGCAGAAAGGCAGGACACTCAAACCAAAAACCAAACGCATTTGCGCGGGAACCTGGAATTTGGAATGCAAGACCTAAGATTTGGAATTGGTTGACGCTGCTTGACGGGTCATGATAGATGCTGAATTGGATCTAGAGAAATGTCCGAAACGTCGGACAATCGGCCAATGAAGCTCTCGAGGTTCAAAGCTGCTGCGCGGCAACCAATGGCGAGCCCGTGCTTCCCAAAAGCTTCCAGCCAAAGATGCCAGGAATAAGGACCTGCCATCACCAGGTCCGTTGGACATATTCGACATTCTGAACTCTATGAAATCTGCCTTTTCCCACCAACGTTCTCGGGCTCTCCGCTTTCCGCCTCCGCCAACTGTGACAGAAGGAAACTTCTGGGAACGTCGACGTGCGTGGCGTCGCCCCTCTCGCGAGTGCAACGCCATGCTGTCCACGTCGGTCCGAGTGCTTCTCGCGTGGCTGCTGGCTTCTTGCCTATCGCAGCTATGCCATGGCTTCTGCAGGCGCGCTCCCATGCGCTGCTCCGTCAGCCAGCAGGCGCCCAGTATCGACCTAGACGAGGCCGCCAAGCTGTTCGGGCGCCTGGCGGAGAAGGTGGTGTACATGGACCCGGCCGTGGGCGCGTGCTGCCACTCTGCATGTGCAGACTGCGAGTGGCGGAAGCCGGACGGCGGCTACCGCTTCGACATCATGCGTGCTGGCCGGCCCAAGTGGATTCCCACCTACGCTTTCAAGGATTTCCAGGACGATCGCGGCTCGCACCGGCCGCTGTGGACCCGGATCTTTGACGACGCAGAAGCGCTGGACAAGGAGGCCTTGATGGAGAAGATTCAGGCACTCAAGTTCAACATGCCCTTGGGCCCGAACGGCTTCTTCAGCGGCCAGCCCGAGGCCAGCGCCGAGATTCTAGAGGCGTTTTGGACGGTCGTGGCGGGCAGCGTGGCTGCGGAGAAAGGCGTGGCGGTGGAGGAGGTGCAGCAGCTGACCGCTCAGGAGCTCATCAGCGCGCTGCAGCAGTTTTCCAGCCAGGAAGACGCGGATGAAGCCACGGGGCCGGACTACGTGCTCTGGAACGACTTCGTGGAGCTGCTGAGCTCTGCATGACAACGCGCTTGCTTCTCTTGCTGTCTTCTATTTTGGTCATCGTCCCGACACGGCTCTCTCCACGGTACCCACCACCGGCACCCAACCTCTCAATTGTCCACGACTGTCCTCCCTTTCCTCCGTCGTCCTCTGCCTGCTTCTACGTAATCTCGGCGAGGCTGACCAGCGTCCGCCGCGGTTTATGAGCGCTTCTGCAGCACATCATCCTTGGAATCAAGAGTAGAAGAGGGAGATGCTCAGTCTCAGGGCTTACGAAGTCTCTTCTAGTCCACGCGAATCTCATTGCAAAGGGAAGCTCTTCCGCTGAAGCCAAAGCCAAAGCCCGAAAGCATACCTCGGTAGGCGCGCATGAACTGCACGCACGTGAAGATGCCAATGAGACCTTCGAGGCCCACGAAGGCCAGTCCGAGACTGCACAGCACCACGTCCAGGCGCAGCACGTAGGTCTGCAGCGTCAGCAAGTAGGCATAGCCGACGCAGATGGGTGCGGTGAGGCAGATGAACCACAGGAGCGCGCCTGCGTGCTCCGTCTTGTTGCCCTTGGAGGCCAGGAAGAGCCTCGCGAAGTCCACCACGCTCAGGAAGAAGAGCATGGTCAGGTCCCAGGCGAAGCTGTTGCCGGCGTAGAAGAAGCTGTAGCGCTTGTACAGGAACAAGGCCAGCGCCAGCAGGAAGAACAAGGTGCTGAACCAGCCATTGAAGTACACCAGCACCTGCAAAGGCAGCGACGACAAGCTTCGCTTGTAGTAATCCTTGGCCCCCGACTCCATGGCGGCCCCGCCGGGCATCAAAAGGCCCTGTGGACGCGCCTACGTGTGCAATGGATTCGCAGGAACATTTTCTCTCCCGTTTGAATCGGGAAATCCATTGACTCGAAAGTCATTGAAAAACGGATCTCAAGAAACTTAAAAAAAAGTCGATGAAAGATTCGATGCAGCTTCGGTTGAGAATCCGCTGACGAATTGCGACGAGCCTCTCTGATATCGTCAGCTGACTGTGCTTCAAGCGGAGAAACCTCAGCGTTTGGGAGGGTGGCAAAGGTTTCACGTCCTGTGGATGGCCTTGAGGATGCATGTAGCTGCAGTGAGATATGGGAGAGAAGTTCGTTTGCCGAAGGGGCTTGAGGAAAGCTTCCGACGAAAGCTGCAGCTTCACCTGACTTGACGTCATCAACTCTTCCTCCCAGCAGCTCCTCCTCATCCTCCCCCTCCCACCTGTCACTTTCCTTCTGTGAAAGCGCCACCAGACTTCGCAAGCATGGAAGTAGGCGAGACACGAAAAATGGATTGCGCTTCGCGACTTCCCTACGCCTTCTTGGACTTCCTCGAGCCCACTTCCTTGAAGGCACTCTTCCGCGACGCCTGGGCTTCCAGGCTGTAGGTTCTGGCGGGCACGACAGAGTGGAACAGCGAGGTGAAGCCGGAGGCTTCGAAGGGATCAAAGGACGCGTCGAAGAGCTCCTTGGTGAGGTAGGTGCCGGCGAACCATCCCACCGCGGCGAGAAGCGCCGTCTCCTTGCTCACCTCGCCCGTGAGCTTCCGAAGCGTCACGCCCAGGAAGCCACTGGTATCGTTCACCACGAGGTGATAGAAGATGGCGCAGGCCAGCGGCACTTCAAAGGCGATGGACAGGCCATTCGAGATCGCTGCCAGACCCTTGTCAAAGGGCAAGAACATGCCTCCGGTGGAGCCCAGCGTGCCCAGCACGATGGGGCCCATGAGCGGGATCGGGTAGAACTTGGACGCGCTGAGCACCTTGGTGGCCGCAGTGACGGTGGCGCAGCAGCCGACGGCTCGGAACAGATTCGCCCCCAGATTGAAAGGCAGCCGCAACGCTTGGTTGTACTCCACCCAGCGCCCGACCGGCGTGAGATGCGTGAGAATCCACGCGAAAATGGTCAAGAAGAACAGGACGTCGTTGTCCAGGTACACCGGCGGCTTGCCCAGGATCATGGGCACCAAGGTCCCCCCTCCGAACACCGTGAGGAAGCTGCGGATGATGGACTCCACCCAACTGGCGCTGGCGCTCTTGGCGGCCGCGCGAGTGTTCATGAACACGAAGCAGAAGGTGCAGAAGAAGCGCGCCGTGTCGTCCTGGAGAGTGACCACCTTGAGCAGCCCCCTATCCGTGGCCTCCAGATCCATGAGGATCTTGTTCACGCTCACGTTACCCATAGCCGCTTCGGACGGCTGCTTCGAGCGCAAAACAGGCGCGCAAGCGGCGCTCCGCACCGAAACGCACACGCAGGATATCGATATGGATGTATCCAATCATCAACTAATATCGATCCTGAGTTCAAGTCGAGAAGAACCAGTATCGATACAGTGATGTAGTACAAGGTACCGGGAAGTTAAACCAAAGTGAGTGAAACTTGGCGCCATTTCCGCGTTTGAACGCACGTGCGTTGGGACGCCGCTTCCACGGCGTCTAAGGTTCAGCATGGCGAATTCAAGCGGTGCTCTCAGCTTCCTGGTGCTGCTGCTCGGGCTGAGATCCAGCCAGAGCGGCCTGTGGGGCTGGGACTTCGGCAGGGACAACTTGGTCTTCGCCGGCGTACTTCCGAATTCCGTGGAAGTCGTGCTGAATTCCATGAGCCAGCGGAGGTACCAGCCATTCTCCAAGCGGACCTTGAGATGGACCTGACGAGAGCAGCCGCAGGACACCGTGTCGCGTGATTCTGGGCCACGAGAAGAACCGCCGACTGCTGGGAGAGGAGGTGAGCGGACAGAGACGACGGCAGAGCTTCAGCGCGAAGGCCACTGAGGCGCTCTTTCTGCTTCAGTGTCTTTCGGAGAGGCGCGGAGTGGCGTTTGGTGACCTTTTGGCGCTGCTCTTTGGAGAAGAAGACGCCCAACTGGGCGCCAGAGACCTCAACGTGGATGTCCCGTTTGAGCCCCGCGAGCAGAGCCTCGAGTTCCTGCGGGAGAACAATGCTACGCAGATCGCAGCGATGCTACTGGCGCACACGCTCAAGCAGGACAAGAGCGAGCGCGTGGGAGGCGTCTGTACCGCTCCCGTATCGGCGTCCTGGGCGCAGCGAGCCGCCCTCCTGGACGCCATGTTCGTTGCGGGAGTGGGGGAAGGCCAAGTCGTGGATGGCGGAAGCTGCGTGGCCGCCTATTATGGCCTGCTGAAGTTGGGGAGCCAGGCGCAGCAGCACAGCTTGAAAGATCCTGTCTGTCTGCTGGTCGACGTGGGCTACTCGTCGCTGAGCGCGACGCTCTGCCGCTTCAACTGCCTTGGCGAGCGCGTTTTGGGCGCCAAGGTGTTGGCGCAGCAGTCCACGTCGCAGTGCGGCACCAAGCTGCTGGACGACGCGATTTTCCGCATCATCGAGAAGGCGCTGCTGAAGCAGAAGGACCGACTCATTGGGGGAAAGCTGTCGCCACGCCTGGCTGCCAGGGTTCGGAAGGCCGCCAACAAGGCCAAGACGGTCCTGAGCGCCAACACAGAAGCCTCCTGGGACGTCGAGTGCGCCTTTGAAGATGGCGGTGACGCGCGAGGCCTCGTCTCGAGGACGGAGCTGGAGAAGGAGACGGGATCCGCCGAAGCAGCGGCCGCGGCGCTGTGCAACCAGGTTGTGCAGGATGGGCTGCAGCGCCTGAAGGACGCTGGGGGCAGTCTTGAGTCCTTCGCAGAGTCGCTCAACGCAGGGGTGGGATTTGAAGTCACGGGCGGAGGCGCGGCAGTCCCCATGGTGAAGAAGGGACTCGAGAGAGGGCTGCAAACCGCGCTGGACAAGCGCGGAATCAGCGCATCGGGCAGCCTTGGAAGATCCATGAATCCCTTCGAGGCGCCAGCTCTTGGAGCGGTACGTCCTCTGCTCGACCAGAAGAATGCAGCCACCGCAGTCTGCGCACCTGACACCTGACACCGGACACTCTTGTTTTTATTTTTCATGGGCGTTCTAGGCGCTGCTGGCTGCGATCAACTCGGGTCGCATCTCACGAGGCTCCCGTCTGCGCCGGTTCGAGCTGGAGAGCGCGCTGCACAGCGAGCTCGAGGTGGAAGTTACGGCGTATCTCGGCAAGCACATTCGTCGGGGGTCCTCCCGGATCCCGAAGGGAGCAAGTTTCCCCTCAACGAGGACGCTGAACGTGGCTCTTGGCAAGGCGGAGAAAGCCAGCGGCGCAGAGGATCGCTGGGATGTGCAGGTCCGGCTGCAAGACCATGCGGGAGCTGCCCGGCCTGCGCCGTTCTGCTGGACGTCGGAGATGGAGGCCCCAGAGGACTGGAATGACAAGGGCCCAAGTTCCGTGCAGCTCCAGTGCGATCTCGCTCTGGACGTCAGCTCGTTTCCCCAGATCAGCAGAGCCACCGTGGTCGCGGACCAGAACGACGTACCGCTGAAGCTGCAAGCATGCGAAGTGCCATTCCGCTTCGCGCCCTATCCAGGGGTCACCAGGGAGCTGGAAGAGCGCCAGGAAGAGAACCTCCGCCACGCGCGCGCCCTCGAAGCGAAGTGGGTCGAGGCGGAAGCGGAAGCGACAGCTGCAGAGAACGCGAGGAATGAGGTGGAAGCGCTTCTGTACGAGATTCAAAGCGAGATGCGCGACGAGACGGCCTCTCCCGCCGAGGTGCATGGGCAGTTGCTCGCTTCCAGGGTGCAAGGTGGTGATCTGGACGCGGTCGAGCGGATCCGGGTCGCGGCTGGGAAGCTAGCGTTCAGCGACAAGACGTCCTTTCTGTATCCGATGCACCACGGAGGCGCGGCCTCGGAGCACCTCGACAGCTTTGGGGAGATCGGGATCGAATACTTCCTGGGCCCCGGCGAGAAGATGGACCTCGCAGAGACGCTTGGCGCCGTGGAACGGGATCTCGACGAGACCTTGTCCGCCGCGGAGTGGCAGCGGAGGCGGCTGAGCATCCTGACGACGCGCAGGCTCGGCAGGGAGCGCCGGATGCAGTGGACGGGCGTGGTGACGAGGCTGCCTATCGCCCTCGACGTGGCGGAGGCGGCCAAGGCGCTGCTGGAGGAGGACTGGGAGCCGTCCGTGAAAGCGAAGCTGGAGGAAGTGGAGAAGGCCGCGACCGGCGTCGCGGACGACGTCGCCAAATCGCTGAAGGAGCCATGGCAGTCGCCGAGTGCAGACATGCAGAACCTGGAGGAGCTGCGGCAATGTGACCTGCTGGATCTCTTGGAGAGCTTGAGGAAGGAGCAACGAACATAAAATTGGTTTTCCGGCGGCTTCGCACAGCATCCGTAGGACAGGTAGCTGAGCGTTCACTCAGCGGGGAAAAAATCGGAATCTGAGACACGTGCAGCCATCTGTAAGCAACCCCTCGAAGACGCTGGGACCACCCTAGCATTCAGGAACGCCTGCAACAAAATGCACCAACACCCCGCGACCCTCACCCCTCACCCACCGCCACGTGGGGGGAAGGGCGCGACGGACTTCACAAGCATTGTCCGCAGCTTCTCAAGCGCTTTCACCACGCTGTCATGTCTACCTACCCTGGCCTCACTTCTTCGTCAACAGCGCCTTTTGCATTTCCAGATCCTCTGGGACATCATCACTGTTTTTATTTGGGGGAAGGGAAGGGAAGGGGCGGGGGTTCGGTTAGGAAGGCAAGCGAAAGGGAACGCAAAGGGGAAAGACAGAACGAGACGTCGCGAGGTTTGGGTTTTGCTTCAAAAAGGGCAAAGCGCAGCAGAGAGCGACGAAGGCGTGCAGTACCTGGGCGGCTCAAGCTCTTGTCGGTACTTGGGAGACTCTCCACCCATGTAGGCCGGGCAGACCTTGCAGTAGGTGAACTGTTTGAGCATGTCTCCGTACAGGAAGATGGAGTAGATGACACAGAAGGCGCCGGCGAAGAAGAGCGTCTTGACGGGGAAGTTGAAGAACATAAGGGACACCGCGGACGTGATGAGGATGGCGACGCTGGTGCTGAAGGCCTTGAGGATGTTGTCCGTGTACTTGACCACGGCCGCCACCAGCAGGCCACCGCCGGCCTGCACCACGACCAGCGACCAGACGACGCCGTTGTAGCCGTTGAAGAAGCCTTTCCCAATGATGTCGTCTCCGTCGCGCACGTAGGCCGTGACGCTGCCCATGACCACGCCGATGATGGCGAGGTGGATGTTCCGCGTCCAGACGCTCAGCGAGCTGCCCTTGAGCACCTTCTCGAAGTAGACGCCCGCGAAGCCAGACGTGCAGCAGGCGCACAGAACCGCGGTGAGGCCCACCCAGACGTTCTTCTCCCCCGCGTCGCCTTCTCCGCTCTTGTTCTCCATCATGCTGACCTGTCCATGGCGTTTGCGTGGAGGGAGTCATCACCGGGTCTCGTCTTTCCTCTCAAGGCGTCCATTTTCTCTCTCTCTCTCTCTCTCCACATACGCTCCACTTCACCATCAACAACGAGTAGAAGGCCCAAGGAAGACTTTCTTACAACTCCAAAAAGCTGCGATGACATCTCCACGTCCTCACTCCTGCCCTCCGAGCCGAGGGACCAAGCAGCGGGAGAAGGCAAAGGTCCGGCCCCACCTGCACCGAGCTGACCCCTGCGGCCAGGAAGAACAGCGCCACCCACTGGCGAGCCTGCAGCTCCTTGCCCAGCATCAAGATGCTGAAGATGGCCGTGGTGAAGATCTTGGCCTGCGAGAACACCGCCAGCACGGGCCCTTCCAAGTTGTCCGCGGCCACGAGGACCAAGTTGTTCTGCACCACATACAACGTGCTGGGCACCAGCAGCTTCGCCGCCTCCATCTTGTAGTCCGCCGTCTCCCGGTACACCTTCTCGGCCGTCTGCGGCCAGCTCAGACCTTCCGTGAACTTCAGCAGGATGAACGCCACCACGATCTTCAGCCCTTCGCACACCACGATGACCGAAGTCTTGGCGTAGTCCTCGCCGGTCTGCGCCTTCACGCGACTCCAGCGCGCGAACAGGTTGAGACACGCGTTCTGCAGGGCCATGAAGGCCAGCAGAGTGGCCTTGAGGCGGAACGACGCCTGCGCGGCGGGCATGTTCACCTGTAGCATGCGCGGATTAGCGGCAGAAGGCGCCGCAGGCGCAGCAGCGCACGCGACAGCGCCGGAATTGCTGCGGCGCGGCTGGCGCTTGCACATACCTTTGGAAGAGCGAGGCGGTGGGCGGCGGCAGCGGCGCGGGAGAGGCCGAAGTGGCGGCGCTAAGAGAGGGATTACGGCGCCGCAAGGAAGGCTTTTCCTGCGTAGCTGGCGTTATTTACCTATGATAAATGGGAATAAGGGAGATCCGGGGAGATTCCTCTGGCCGATTGGTCAACGACTGTTTCTCTCCGCAGAACTCAAATTCAAACGCAGACTCGAAGTGGATCGAAATGAAGCGCCAGAAAAAACGTTCTTCAGAATATAATATTTAAAGTTCGTATAGTTGTAGATAAACATAAGTATATTGTAAATTTTACAGTTGCAAATTTAACGGAACGAATCTGAGCTCTTGTTAACATCACTCTTCTCAACATCACAACATTACAACAGCAAGACACAACGCAGCGCAAATGGGTTGTGACAGATGGAAATTGGGTACCCCAAAGTACATCCCTCGTAGTACCTAGAGATAACCCCCACGATTCATACTTTGGTATCGCCGCACCAAGTTCCGATACCCCCCCTTAAACCTGAAATGTCGAAATGTTCCGCCTCAAATTTGAATGGCCAAGCGCCACAACAAGGCGTCTAGAACATGCGGGCCGCCGTGTTCCAGCTGGAGGAGTACTGGGAAGATGAGAATCCAGCAAAGATTCCAGCGACGGCGCCGCCTGTGGCCAAGGCGGAGTGCAATGCTCTCGAGCGCTTCTGCTTTTGCGACCCCTGCGTGCCTATTGACTGGCCCCGAGTGGCCAGGATGCGCTTGCGCGACCTGCGAAGGCAGCAGGATCAGATCGAAGCCTTTTTCCCAGACGTGGCCTTTGGAATACTACGCGGAGACCGAAATCTTCGCGTGCATCCCAGCCACGAGAAGCTGTTTCGGGCGCTGCAGCTGACGACGCAGTACCTGCTGGCCTGCGTCCAGGTGCTAAAAGTCAGGCGAGACGCCTCCCAAGCCGCGCTGGAAGCGCAGAGACTGCAGGCGAGAGAGGCAGAGAGGGCTGCGGACGTCCAACGTCGCAGGTTGCAGCGATTGCGCAAGGAGAGGAAGCTTCTCGACGAAGTACTCAACTCCTACGCCGTCGTGGAGGCCCGACGAGGCGAGATCGACTTCCTCGCCAAGGAGCAGCATCGCATCCTGGGTGAGCGGTTGAAGAAGCTCGCTGCGGCGCGGGAAAGTGGACTGGTGGGCAAGCTGACCAGCGTCAACACGGGGGATGGGGAGATCCTGCCTCCCGACGAGCCGAGCCTTGCCGAGTCGGGAGAGATCGTCCAACTTCAGCGGGGCCACGAACGATCCGAAAGCCGTGTGCCGATCGCTGAAACAGGATTGCTGTCGATGGCAGAGGAGAGCGGGAAGGAGCCCGAGGAGATCGGCGAGGAGCTTGTGGAGCCACACGGAACAGAGGGAAGAGAGGGAATCGCGGGAAAAGAGGGAAAAGGGGAGAAGCCCGAGATTCTGGAGAAAGTAGAGAAGCCGGAGCGATTAAAAATACCAGAAAAGCCGCAGCTCAGGCGCATGGGACGCATCCGCAGCGTGCGGGTACTCCGGGTTGCTTCGCCGGCGGAGCAGCCATCGCCGTCGCCATCGCCGTCGCCGTCGCCGTCGCCATCGCCATCGTCGTCGTTGTCGCCGCTGTCACAACGCCCTTGAGATCGTGCACAAACCTTTCTATCGGAAAGAGGCACTGGCAGCAGAAGCAGCAGTACTCATTTGTCAGATCCGTTTGTGACAAGGTGTCCAATCTTCCGTGGACTCGAGAATGTGTGGAAGCAGAGGGTGCCAAAAAATGGTGGCGACAAGAAGACGTTCGCAATATTATCATATCTTGTCATTTCATGCCATTGCATGGCAATGCAGTTTGATACGAAGTGATATGAACTGGATTGCATTCATTGCGTTGCCTCGCCTCGGAGTTTCTCCTCTGCCGACGACTTTCTCAGAGTGCATTCTATTTACACGTGCTTTCTCAATGATCCTCAATCACCAATCTCCATCGCGCTTCTATTTACAGCTGTGGATTGCTTACAGACAGTTTTATGTACACGCGCGGACGCCTTCAAGATCCAGTTCACTTCCGAAGGAACATCAGGAGTCCCATGGGAAGGATGAAATACAGGGAGAGATCCCCAAAGATGGCCGCCGAGCGCAGCGCGTCGAAGAACGCGTCGGGATAGCACGTGGATATCACCGTCGGCGGCACAAGGCACAGCACATGGGCCGCGACCGACTCGGCTTCCCCGCTGGCCTGTCGGACCCAATTGCCCGAGGACTCGGCGGCCGTGCGGAAGACCTCCTTGAGCTCCTCGACTTGCGACATCATCGTTCCCCAGAAGCTCGTGAGCAGCGCCGCCATGCTGAACATCCACACCGCCGACCCCACGGAGGAGAGCGCAGCACTCTGGCTCATCACGACGTCCATGCCCTCGACGAGCTGCTCCTGCTCCACGCCAAGGATGCAAGCGTCGTAGAGGATGTACATCACCAGCGGGATTCCAGATCCCACCATCGATGCCGTCGCCACGGGATTCCGCTCCATCCACGACTGCGGCCCCGGCCGCAGCTCGCTGCCGCCTTCGGCCCGGCCGCGGCGGAGCTGCGCCGCGATCACGGGGACGCAGTTGTGGAACACCATGGACACGAGGAAGATGGGAAGCACGCTGCCCAGGCTCTCCGTGGCGCCGGAGCTCATGATCAAGCTGTGGTCCACCTGTGGCATCTTCTCCGTGACGATGCTGGCGAAGCTCAGCAGCAGCGTGGCCATCGCCGCCCGAGAGATGCCCTCGAAGATGCGGCTTCCGGCCATGGTGAACGACGTGGCGAACACGGCAAAGGCGCTGCACAGCAGCGCTTCTTGCTGCCCTCCCAGCGCGTCATGGAGCAGCTTGGCTCCCTGCGACGTGTAGGCCACCAGCAGCATGTAGTTGAGGCCCAGGTTGACGCCGGAGACCAGCACGCTGCCCAGGGGGCCCATTTGTCCCTTGGCGATGGCTCCAAAGCTGCCGGATTTCTCGCTCGCTTCCGCCACCTTGGCGATGGCCAGGGCACTGGCCTGAGAGAAGGCCCAGATGCCAAGGAGACAGGCCACCGTGATGGGAAACCCGACGGCTCGGCTGCTCTCCGGCAGCGCCAACATGCCCGCTCCGACCATGTTGCCGGCAATGAGGAGCGCCGCGTCCATCACGCCCATGGGCCTCGCTTCCTTGGGGGCCAGCGAGCCCTCCGCTATCAGAGAGCTCTGGAGCGGGTCCATGGACATGGGTTTGTCGCCTTTCGGGGCCTTCAAATACAGCTCAAACGGCCGCGAGCGCGGGATTCGGCTGGCCAGCGCCGGCGAAAACGCCTCACAAGGCGCCGCGAGGCACAGGAGGCACAAACCCAGCAAGCTGCATCGCACAGGCTGCATTTCTCGCCGGGAGATACCCCGAAGGTGCGCGGAGAACGGCCTTTCCGCAGAGTTGGGGCCGAGTTCCACGGCGGCTGGACGCCTTGCGCCACAGGCTCTTGCCGAGCGCGAGTCGGGCGCAGCGCGTTCGCTCCGCAATCTCCCAGAGATGCGGGAGGCCAAGCTTGAGGCGCGGAAGGGACGTGAGAGGCACGTGCGGGCGCGTATTCTGGTGACGCCAGCGGTGGTTTTTGCGCACGGCGGAAACGAGCGGCTTATCCAGCTGTGCCATCGGCGAATAGAGCGTTCGCGCAGCGAAGTGAAGAGAGGGAACTGCAATTTCGTCCGTTGTGTGGCCGAACGTCAACGCTCTGCGTGCGTAGGACAGGCCACTTCAATTTGGAAATGCAGCGGTTCAACCAAAAGCGCCGCTGCCGCGCCGCCGCAAGTTGATCTGCGACAGACGGAAAGCCAGGGCAGCCAATGGAGCGGTGCGGCTTGATGGGGCGCCGCCTGATTGGGCTGACGTTGCGGCTGACGCAGACGACGGTTCCCTTTCCTCCCGTATCGAAACTGCCTGCGCGGCTTGCAGGCACAACAAAGACTGTGCATTGGTATAATTGTGTCAGGAAGGCTTCGAACCGGTCTGTCCCCTCTGTCACGATTTCAAATCGGACGCTGCGTTTCTTCCATGGCCTTTGGCCCTCTTTCACTTCAACTTGGACGCCTTTCTCGGCCACTTTTCGCCTCCCCGCCAATGGCGTCCTCTCGGAAGGCCAAGAAGAGCACGCCATTGCGGAGCGCGCTCAAGGCGTCGCTGCGCTTCTTGCAGCGCCGCAAGGCCGCCGGGGCCCTCAAGGCCCCTGACAAGACGCTTCTCGGCGCTGCCAGGGCGCTCATGGAGCTGCTGGAGAGGCCAGCAGAGGTGCTGCCCCACGGCTGGCTCGGCCCCGGGCTGGCGGAGCCAGGCCTGTACCGCGAGGTGGGCAAGGGGCCGCTGGTGGAGGCCGTGGCGGCTGCGGCGTTGCGAGAGGGCTCTCGCGGCGTCTTGGCGTTGGTGGTCCGGGAGGGCGTCGGGCCTCACGAGGTGGCCTGTGGGCTCAAGAGTCTGCTCCGCGAGCACTACGCGCCGGTGGCGGGCTACGAGCTGTACGAAGAGTTCCTGACGGCCAGCACGGCGGCAAGCTTGAGCCCCCTCCTGCGGCGCCTGCGCCAGACGTCTCCCTTGAGCCACGAGCTGCTGGGCCGCTTGGTGCTGCACTTCAAGCGCCTGGAGCACAGCCCGGGCAGTAAGATGACCAAGGAGAACATCGGCATCTGCATCGGACCCACGCTCTTCCGCAGGGCGCTGCCGTTGCAAGACCTGCACGCCGCTGCCGAGGAGGCCAAGCGCCAGTGCGCCGTCGTGGTCCGCCTGCTGGACCATGCTGCGGAGCTGTTTGGTGCCAAGAGCGACAGCCACGTGGCCTTCGCGGCCGACGCCACCGAGGAGCACAGGACGTCCAGAAGCGCAGGTGGCGTCGTGCGCATCAAGTTTCCCAAGAAGAAGGTCGACCGCGGCGGCTTGGCGCTGCCGGGTATCGACGCGGTGCGGGAGGAGGCGGAGAGCTTTGGCATGCTTCGCCAAGTTGCCCACGAGGCAAACAGTCGCAGCGTCATTCTGGTAACTTTCCGGGAGATGGCGGCCGCGGAGGGAATGCTGGAGGCGTTCGGGAATGGGAACCTCCGCATCGGGGGGGTTTTCCCCAAAGAGGTCAGCATCGATCGAGCGGAGGTAGAAGCGGAGGTAGAAGCGGAATCAGACGCAGACGCAGATGCATATGCAGACGTAGACGAAGACTATTTCGATGATGGCATCAAAGTAGAAGCCGAGGAGGACGAAGAGGAGGAAAAAGTCCCCCAGGCCAACTACGAACGCCAAGCCTCGTACCACGCCGAGCCTGTGGCGGCAGCTCAGCGAGAAGTGTCTTGGGACAGCGACAAGCTCGATGGCAGAATCGAGCTCGAGCAGAAGGCCAGCGAGGTCCACACGGCCAAGTCGGCATCCTCAGGATCGCTGCCTCGAAGCTCTGGCGGCGCAGACGTCGACGACCTGGAGAAGGCAGAGCTCGCCAAGCTCGAGGAGGAGCTGACGGGAGCGCAGGCGCTCGCCTTATCCTTAACGAGGCAACTCGAAGCCTTGAATCAGCAGCTGCGGCAGAGTCGCGAGGAGACGCGCACCTGCCGAGCACAGTTCCACGACGCTCAGAAGCAAAGCGCAGAGACGCGGGGACGCCTGGCGGCCATGGAGCAGGCGTATCACGACACCGCGCAGAAACTCAAGATCGCCGAGGCCAAGGCTGAGGCCTACAAGGAGCGACTCGACCAAGCCAAAGACGCGCGACGACGCCTGGCCAAGCTGGAGGAGTCGTATCAGTCGGTGCTGCGGCAGCTTCAGGTGGCCGAGGAGGAGACTGCGGCCTACAAGAAGCGAGAGGTAAGAGCATCGCTGCTTGTCTGCCTCGTGTCGAACTTCCCTTCTCACCTCGCCACCGCTCTGCAGAAAACATGGCAGGAGTCGCAGCGCTTGGCAGAGACGCAGCGGGTGTCCAGAGACGAGTCTAGTCCGTCGCATACCGCAGATGGAGATGCTGAAGACGTTCCCACGTCGGAGGTTCGAGCAGCTGCATATGAAGAACGCCTAGCAGCGAGGCGCCCCTCCGCAGCGGCAAGCCATCTTAGAAGTAGATCGACGTCTCGACAGAAGCCACCACGCCGGAGCAGTCGAGGTTTCTTCGATCCCCCCCACGAGAATCACCGTGAGGTATGGGGAAAGCAACCTTTCGGAGCTGCCCTCCATCTTCCCCTCCTAACGCGAGTCTCGATACTCAGACGATGTCCAGCGACGAGATCTTCGAGATGGCCGCCAAGTATGAGCATCTGCTGGCGATCCGTCTCCAGGAGCAGCGTCGGAGAACAGCGGTGAGGACTGCTTAGCTTCTTGTCTCGTGTGATATGGCTTACCAAGAAGCTCTGACCCGTCGTTACCACCTTCGCACTCGCCGCCGCCACCACCACCACGACGACGCAGGACGCAATGGAAGGCATGAGAAGAAGTGTCGGGCGCTCGTTCATCGTTGGAGGCACGGACCTGCCTTTGGCCTTCAGCGGGCATCACCTTGTTAGGAAGTACGCTCACCAGCAGCCCTACGCCGTGACGTCTGGCTGGTGAGACTATTGCCGTTTTGTCGCGGCTGCTGTCTAGTTGCCAATGCAGCCTTGCTTTTGACGTCCTTGTGAAGTGAACGAGTTCCTGCAGAGTTTGATCGAGCAGAAAGCGACGATGTCCGTCTTTCTGCAGAATCCAGGAACTTGATAGACACCGCAAGTTGCCCACGCCGTGATGCGAGGCAGAAGATAGATGATAGAAAGAAATACCTTGTCGGTTCGACAGCAGCAGTCCGACGCTATCGCAACTATCCTTGAGCCTGCAATGCGCTCCTCCCCCAAAATATGCACAAGTCCGGCGTTGAGCACCCGTTCAGATCCCGCGTCCTCCACAAGTGCTGCAATGGCCGGAAGCACGCCAAACCCCCCTCTCCTGAGACCCTCTACGTCTCCGCAGAGTGATTTTGCCCGCAAGACGCCTGGCGGCGAGATGCGTTGTCATCACCTTACAAAGGTGGCCATTCGCTCTCATTTCCTGTCGACCCCTCCTATCGCTACGCATCCAGCACAGCACTTCCAAGCACACCGAACAAGGTACTGTGCACAAGCACACAAAAGCCTTCGCCGTGGAACCCCCGCCCCACCCCCCCACACTACACTACTATGAGATTGGCAACCAGCGCTGAGCACCTAGCGCTGTCGAACGCCGAGGAGGCTGTCAGACTCCACCACCGAGGCGAAAGGAGACGTCTGGCCATTCGGAATCACTTCGACCGCCTTCTCCAGCGTCTCCGCCCAGTTCGCCAGCAGGCTCTCGGCCTTGCTGGAGCCCGTGCGCTCAAAGTGCTCTGCTATGGTGTTCCTACGAAAGCGAGGAAGGAAAGCGGGAAAATGAAGAAGAAGAAGAAGAAGAAAACCTCGTCAGCATCTGGAATCGTGAAGATGATGAACAGCCGCCAGAAGGCCTTCTCACCTCAAGAACTCCGCCGCCGCGCTATCTTGCTGAACTGGAGTGTACCCCACGTACTCCGTGTTCACCTTGTCGTCTAGGTCTTCCGTCCCGACAAGGAAGACGATGCCCCCCGTCATGCCGGATCCGATGTTCTTGCCGGTGTCTCCGAGAACGATGAGCGTGCCGCCGGTCTGATACTCCGCGAGGTGATCTCCGGCGCCTTCCACGACGCCAAGAGCCCCCGAGTTTCGCACGCCGAAGCGCTCGCCCACGGCGCCGCGCATGAAGAGCTTGCCGCCGGTGGCGCCGTACAAGCACGTGTTCCCCGCGACCACGGGCGTGGAGGTCTCTTCCTTGTGACGATGCCCGCGGATCTCCACCACGCCGCCAGCCATGCTCTTGGCCACATAGTCATTGGCGTCCCCTGTGCACCGTCGCAGAGCATTAGAGTTCATCCCAGGGCAGGCGACCCAGGAGGAGGCGCATGTCGCAAAAGAAAGTACCTTCGACGGTCAAAGTGGTGCCCGGCATCGTGAAGGCGCCGAAGGACTGGCCTGCCGTGCCCGTGAAGATGACCGTGAGGCTCGAGCCGTCTCCTTCCAGCCCGTCTGCGCCCTTCACGGCAGCGATCTCTCCGCCGATGCGCCCGCCCACCGTGCGGTCGGTGTTCTTCACGTCGCGCGTGAGGGTCACCTGCTGCGCGCCGGAGCCGCTGAGCAGTTCCTTCACCTCTGGCGTCTCCAGAATCTCGTCGTCAAGGGTCTTGAGGGGCACGCCATGCAACTCCGGATGCGCGCCCGAGACGTGGTGCGCCGCGTGGTTGCGGTGAGGGTCGAACGACTCCGGGATCTCGCCGCGGAGGAGCACCTCCGGGCTGAGGCTGGTGGTCTTCTCCACGTTCGGGTTGGGCGTCGCGCGGCACTTGAGCAAGCTGAGATCACCGATGACCTCGTCCAAGCTGCGCTTCCCGAGGCTGGCGAGGACCTGACGGCAAAAGAGGAAGGAAGAAGAGAGTTAGCGCTCTGCTTTGCCACACGCAGAGACGACACGCGGCGCTGCGGAGAAGGCAGAAGGACGCCATACCTGGCGGGTTTCGTCTGCAACGAACTGGAAGTACTGGACGACGTGCTCCGGGTCCGCGGGGAACTTCTCGCGGAGGTCCATGCGCTGGGTCGTGACGCCCACCGGACAGGTGTTCAAGTGGCACACGCGCGCCATGACGCAGCCACTGGCGATCATGGCGATCGTCCCGAAGCCGAACTCCTCCGCGCCCATCGCCGCGCCAAGGACCACATCCCAGCCGGTCTTGATGCCGCCGTCCACGCGCAGCGTGACCTTCTCGCGGAGGCCATTCTCGACCAAGCTCTGGTGCACTTCGGTGAGGCCCAACTCCCACGGAGAGCCGGCGTGCTTGATGCTCGAGAGCGGAGACGCTCCGGTGCCTCCGTCGTGGCCGGACACCTGGATCACGTCCGCGTTGGCCTTGGCGACGCCGCAGGCGACGGTCCCGATGCCAACCTCGGACACGAGCTTCACGCTCACGCCGGCGGTGGGATGCACCATCTTCAGGTCGTAGATGAGCTGCGACAGGTCCTCGATGCTGTAGATGTCGTGGTGTGGCGGCGGGCTGATGAGCGTCACGCCCGGGCGCGAGTTGCGCAGGCTTGCGATGTACTCGTCGA
>JAAMXY010000754.1:0-27051 GCA_019677205.1 Pinguiococcus pyrenoidosus
CCCTCTCCCCTCTCCCCTCTCCCCTCCCTCCACCACCACAAGCATATTCTGTAAGCGTTTGCCTGGGGTGTTCCGGAGTAGTTTTTCTCCGTTTCGCTATTTTTGAATTCCTTGAGAATTTTTCGATAATACTTTCAGTCTTCTTTGATGACCATCCCTGATATTTTCGGCGATACTAGCAGCTCCATATCACGTTGCTCCCATCGGAATATCCATCAGGCCATCGCCATCGCGAAAATGATGGCGACGTGGATTAGCTAAAGAGGCAGGTTCAACTTCCACAGCTTGCTTCGAAACGAGTTGAAGCGGCGGTTGCAGCCACTGGGCGCTCAGAGACTCGCACCGAAATTACAGCTGAAACTCTAAATTTGGGCAAGACAGTCCTCCCTTGGATGAGAATCATCTTACCCTCTGCCGGGATTTGTTTAGCGCGATGTCAGATTCAGCCGACTTGGTGCGTGATTGGTATTCGTCGTCGGGCGGGAACGTGATCCTCTCCTAAATGTTGTCTTGCCGTCGACTCGACAGGGCCGATGCTTGGGACAACAGGAGAGACAAGAGGGCGCACCAACCCGAGGAGACTGCGCTTGAACCTTTTGACGCAGAGAGATACGTGCATCCACATCCCATGGAACGTCCCCGACGGTTTCGCTGCAGAAACGACCCTGAAAATGATCGTCTGTCACCTGACCTCGATCCTCGTAACGGCCTTCCTGGAGGGCTCTGCGCCACACTCTGCCGCCTCTCGAGGGCCGCCACTGAGCAGCGGCATGAAGACCTTGCGGACGATCTCCAAGAATCTCACGGAGCTGGTGTGGCCGGTGCGATATGCACACAGGAGCCCTCTGGTGACCAACGTCTTCGTGGTTCTCGACGTACGTTGCAAACGTTCTTGCACAGCCAACGATCCTTGAGAGCCCACGGCGCTTGTCTACAGGCCGCGCAATGCTTTGCATTGCTATGGCTGCTCAGCCAACCCTGGCCGTGGCCGCCACTGTACCTCAAGTGGACGAGACCGCTGGTGCTGAGCAACTTGGACTTCTTCAGCCTCACCGGTGAGTCGAGAGGCTGTGGGCCCCTCCACCCTCTAAGGTTGCAATGCTGACAACCCTCCTGAACTGAAGATAAAGGTGCTCTGATGGGTCAGACGAATCGCCCGCAAAGTGCATATGGAGAGATGGAAGGTAACCACACCGAGCGACGAACGACGAACGCCGAGCGACGAACGCCGAGCGACGAACGACGAACGCCGAGCGACGAACGCCGAGCGACGAACGACGAGACATCCACGTAGATACTCATGCGAATTGCATGCAGGGTACCTGATGTTCGCCGTGGGCTTCTTCGCGCCAATGGCTGGCGCGCTGTTCCTCGGCAGCCGGACGGCGAGGGGCAGGAGACACCCAAGAGTGCTCTGGGAAGCCTTCTGCTTCCTCTTCACCCCCATGGCCCTGCTGGTCGGCAGACTGCTGCCATGCGAGGATGGGAAGCTGGCGGTGGACCCAAGCTTGCAGTGCGCAGGGGCTGCGCACGTCCTTGTAGGCTGGATAGGCGTTGTGACCTTCTTCGTGGTGGCGTGGGATTTTCTCAAGCCCTACGTGAGGCAGTCCTCGGCGCTCATCGTGTACGACGCCACCGCCGACCACGAGAAGTTCCTCTTGGCGCTCGAGGTGGAATACCTGCTCGGCATCACCGAGGACTTTGACGCGGTTGGCGTCTACTACATCAACGACTTTCGGAGGGCAGGCGCCCAACTGCACGGGATCTTGCTGCTGCGCAAGGCAGTGCTGCTCTTCTGCTACTTCTTCGTAAGGGAAGCGCAGGCTATTCAGGTTGTGATCTTCTACTGCGCCCTCGTCGCTCCGCTGCTTTACTTCCTCGCAAGAGGGTGGCCCCTTCGAATCAAAAGCGGCAACCAGACCTTCCTGTACCTGAACGTGTGGCTAGCTGCTGTCGGAATGTTTGGCGTGCTGAACGGCAATCGCCTTCGCGATCCGTTCCTCGTCGCCAGCAGGGAAAGTGTCTACCTCATCCTGCTCACCGTCCTCGCGGCCTTCATCTGTGTCGTGCAGATCATTCTACGGAAGCTCGCCAAGGAGCAGTGGCCCGTCGATCCTGTCATGAGGCACCTGCACGCTCCAGAGAACGAGGCACTGACGCGATACGCCGTGATCTGCTTGAAGCGAGCCAAAGAGGTTCTGCACTCCTCATTTGAAGTGTTGCACGGTAGCGAGGAAGCAAAGAAGGCTGTACTCGACTCCATTCGGCAGATCTGGAACATCTGGCGGGTTCACAAGAACCTCGATTCCATCCTAGAGGAAACGACTCGCGGAACGCTCGACCAGCTTGTCCGAGCGCACCAGACTTGGAAGGTAGGCTAGGCCTCTCGTCTCTGGCGACGACCCTTGCTTTTCCACTGAATCTTCCCTCAACTGATCCAAGGATCGGAAGCAGTGGGCGAGCGCGTGGGAGGCTGTGACCCTGTCGAGTGCGGAGGAGAAGAGCGAGGCCGAAAAAGATGCGTTGGACTGAGATTCTCAAAGCAAGTTGGCCGCAAGAGACAAGTGCAGGCGGCAGTACAAGCAATACACTCTCTCCGAACTGCATCACGCGCAGCTCCTTCTCTAGCCCGGCCCCTCGCACGACAACAAGAACGTGAAAGCAATACGCACGCGCAGGACAGAGCGGTTGAGAACCTACTTGGCAATCTTCGGCTTCCGATCGACGACGGGGGGGGCGTCTCCAGTCCCATCGCTCTGCCCACCCTTGGCCGCATCCCGCTGCTGCTGCTGCCGGAAAGCGCCCGGCTGAACCTGATTCAGAGCTGATGCTGTAGAGCAGATCAGTCCCCACCTGTAGCCACGGCAGTGTCACATAGCGCTTACCGAACGTTTGAAATGCCAAAGAAGCTGGCTGCTGCGCGTCCGTCTTCTGAGACCCCTCAAGGTAATGCGCCGAATGCGCCAATGCCGTAGCTCGCTGCATTAGAGCAGCGGCAGCGGCAAAAGCACCACCGAAGTCTGCGGCTCCCATCCCCATCAAGGCCTCCTTCTGCAACAGGTTGCTGAGTTCGTTTCGGTTCTCCTCCGCTTGTCTCCTCTGCGCGCTTCTCTGCGCGCACCGCTCTTTGATCCTTTCGATCATAAACTCGGGGCGTTTGTCAAGAAGGACGCCGATCATTTCCTTCTGCTTTGCATTCGCGGCTTCAGGCTCAGCGCCGCCTATCTCTCGTGCTGATCCCGAGTTCATCATGGAGCGAATGGGATTGTCGCGAAAGAGGAATCTCGTATCCAGAGCATTGCGCGCTACCACGCTTCCGTGGTTTCGCTTTCCCGTGAAGAATGCCGTCTGCCCGGGGGGCCTTTTCCGCACGAGGCTCCTCGACCCGACGCTCCGGGACGTGGCGGATTGTCCGGAAGCCCTGGCTTGATCGCTCCCGCTCCACTCGAATTCGATCTCTCCTTCGTCGTCGCTATTGCTACCTTCCTCTGCATGCTCCACAGGCCCCTGGAGATCACGGCCGCTTCTATCAGGGTCCTCGTGGCCAGCATGGATCGCGCTGTCAAGGGGGTCTTCCGTGCTGGCACGTTTGCGTTTCCGATGCCTCACGAACGCTGACGTCGCAGCGACACCGGCCACTTCGGGGCCCCCCGCGAGCCCAGCGCCGCCCGCTTCCTTTCCAAGCCTTGCTCTGCTGTGCTCCCTGACGCACTGCTGACAGATGTCCAGCTTCTTGCATCCCTTGGCGCACACAAACCGAAGCAGGCCGTCGAGAAGGGCATCGCACAGATCGCACTTCACGTGGTATCCGTCGACGCCATCGGCTGGTGCTCTCTTCTCCTTCAGCGGGTGGTAGTGGCACGTGCAGCTTACGTAGGGAGGCCCCGCGATGACATTTTGGACTTCAACGCCACTTCCGCTGCCGTTCTTGCCCTGGAGGGAGGTCCCAAGGTCGAGATCCAAGTGGGCTGACTCCACCTCGTCGAGCTTGAGCGTCGCCTGAATCTCCTCGTTCAGCTGGTTCTCCGGATTCACTTGCTTCGCTCGCGCCACCGTGAGGCACTTCTTCTGCTGGCCTTGCTCGTCCGGCAAGCAGCGATACATCACGTCCCATAGGGAGAAGATGGAACCAGACAAGAAGTGGATCTCCTTAATCCGGGTGCCGCGTTCGACGGAGCGATTGAACTGAGCTTCCCACATCGCGCGCGCCTCGCCCTCATCAAGCACCTTCACGTAGAACTGCAGAAGCTTGCTGACGTACATGGTGCCCGTTCCAGACTCGGGGGAGTAGGTGTTCACGGCGACGTTGCCGCCGGCGGATTTCGATCCGATCGTTGCTCTCTGTATGGCTAGGAAGACCCGTTCACCACTGGGGCACTTCCAGAAGCCGTTCGCGTACCGGTACTGTTTCAGCTCATCGAGCCGGAGCATGGAATCCGTTTCGCGCATCTCCATCTCTTCAATCGCTTGGCGCCGCACTGCGTTTCGGAACTTGCTCAGCGCTATCTCCCACTCGATGCCGAGATCCTGCTTGAGCACGTGGTGGATGAGCTCGCCGTCGGCGTCCTTGTAGATCGCCTTCGGATTCTCATCGAATCCAAGACTGCGACCTCCCAGAGTCTTCACCCCGCGGTCGGTGGTGCCGTCCTGCAGAGCCCTGAGAATCGCGCGCTCGAGCGATGCTGTGAAGTAGCTGAAGAGGATGTCCTGCTTCTTCAGCGCCAAGCCCAGGATGCGATTTAGAAACATCGAGACGCCGCCGGCTTTGGCCACAAGGCGGCCCTTCTTGGCGTCCGCATTGAGCAGATCGATGCCCACCTCACGAAGCCAGCTTAGCGCCAATCCGCGAAAGGTGACCTGCTCCGACGCTTCGTAGGAGTCCATCAGCCCATGTGGGATGTCGTCTTCGCCATCGTCCTGGAGCCCCTTCGCGATGAGAATGCAGGTCTCCGATTGGCTTGCAAAGTTGCTCCGTAGCTCGTCCTGCAGCACCGCAGACACACCCGGATCCGGCACGAGAGGTTGGCCGTTGGGGCTCCACAGATAATGGTAGATCTGATTCAACGTGTGGCGGCCATGCTCGTTGTCCAGATTGAAGGCTGACAAGCCCATCCCCTGCGCTCCAACCGTGGCCCTCCGATCGCCCTGCGACAGCGCGCCGAGGCTCTCCAGGCGCCTTGCGACCGCCGCCGCAAAGCGCCTCTCGCCTCCGACGGACGTGATGATCATCTTGTACTCCGGTCCCGACGTCTGATTCGATCGATGCGTCCGCCCCAGCTGCTGAATGGTCTTGTCTGCACTCCACGGAAGCTCCATCGTGATGTGCACTCTTCGCTTCTGATTCTTCAGCCGCCGATCCGCATGCAAGCTGATGCCCGCCGAGGCAGCGTCCGATATGATTGCGACGTTCTTGTGGCCGTCCGAGAAGCGCTTGCGCTCGATGATGTTGATTTCCTCCATGGGTTCTCCGAAGTCGTTTCTCTTGTTGTACGCGATGACGTTCGTGATCTCGTCGCGAACTACCCTCATGCTGCGCCCGGTCATTTCGGCGACGTTGCTCGTGCCACCGAGCTCGTCAATGAGCACGTCAAGCGGATTCGGGGGCAGCGAGAGCTCCTCCACCATCCTCTTGAACTTTGCAGCTCGGCGCCGCATGCTCACGAAGCGCTGATCTTTGACGGGGGCAAAGGGTGGGAGATAGAAGTTGTCCCAATCCTCAGTGGCCTTGCTGAAGGACATCAGCGTGGGCGGGGTCTCGTCCTCCTTCTTTTGCTCCTTCTGCGCCGACAGCGCGAGAGGCTCCCCCGCTTTGTGAGCGGGCTCGACACAAGCCAGAGCAGGCTTTCGGTACAAGTCCTCGTCCCAGTCAAAGTCGGATCCTTCGCTACCATCGTCGGCGCACTTGACAGCGCGCACGTCGAAGGAGTGGCGTTTGCTCGCCTGAGGGGGTTCTTCATCTGCTGGATAGAACGCCGGGAGGCACGTGTGGATCACCTTCACTAGGCCATACTTTGCAGCGCTGGAGAGCCCTTCGAGAGGCACGTCCTTCTTGTCCTTCAGAGTTGCCACGTTGCCGGCCTCGCCCGTCTGTTGCAACCCTATGACCACGCACTTTGGCGTCTGCGAGTTCAAAGCCCTCTTGGCCTCCGCAATCACCCCGGGGACCTTCAGGCCGACGGTGAGACTTCGAAAGAAGCGTTGGTGGGCGCCCCAGTACTGCATCAGAACATTCCTCGACCGCAGAATCGTGGTGCCGTTTGGGTCTTTCAGGTGATGAGCACCGCGCACGTCCGACTCATCCTCCGCCTCGTCCGCGATGATGCCGTCCTCCTCCGCGGCGTGTTCCCCGTCGTTGCTCCGGTATAAGAGCGCGGGGTGCTCGCCGCACTTCATGGCATCGAGAATCTCGTGGTACAGAGCTTGCCAGAATCGCGTGGCGCCGTTGTAGGTAGCCTGCTGCTCCGGTGGGATCTGGTGCGTTATCACTTCGAAAGAGCAGTCCTTGTACGACAGAGTCCGGGCGGTGAAGAGGCCTTCCTTCTTCAGCTCCATGGCCAGCAGCTCCATGGCACCCACCCCTCGCTCTTTCATCGCCGAGAGGAAATCGGTGAAGTGCTCGAAGGTGTTTTGCCGCCCCACTCCCCAGATACCGAGGCGGCTCATGTACGCCATGTTCGCGGGCTCGGAGGCGCCGGTGGCGGAGCAGTACACAACCCGTGCATTCGGGAGGCGCTCCTGCAGTCGGACCACCGCTTCGCCAGTCTTCGACGCGGCGGTCTCGGAGAAGGCGTTCTTGGCCTTGTGGCACTCGTCCAGGCAGATGCAGCCGTCAAACTCGTCGCCACCGAGCCAATCGATCACCTGATCGAAGCGCGTCCGCCGGGCGTTCTTCGCGATGAGGCTCGCGTAGGTCGAGAAGAGGACACCCTCCTTCTCGCGAATCGGCTTGTAGTCCAGCTTGCGCAACTCCAGGATCTTGATCCTGCTGTCTTCCTCCTCGCCCAGGTCTCGAAAGTCGCGAGCGGCGTCATCCGCCAGATCCGCGCTGATGCTCAGCCAGACATGCTTCTTCCGGCCCCTCCGCCAATTCTCCATAATCAAGCCGGCAAGCTGGCGGCCCTTGCCCACGCCAGCGCCGTCTCCAATGAGGAACCCCCGCCTCCTTCCGTCCTGGAAAGGCCGTCCGTCGTGTGCTTGGCAGGCGTACACAATGGACTCCAGCTGCAGTCGGCTCAGCCGGGCCTCCGTGTACACCTTCTTCGGCAGGTTCAGCGCATAGGTGATGTCCGGAGGCTCCACGGATGCAAGAGACGACGCCTGTACAACGAGGTCCGGGTGAGGCGGACCTTCTCGGAGCTTCTGAGGCATGTACGGGGTGAATTGGATCTCCTCTTCCAGCATCGTCTCGTCTCCGAAAGACGCTGCACCGCCACCGCCACCACCACCGCTCTCGCCTGCGTCGGCCTCCATGCTGCGGATGCCGAGTGCAGGAACCCTTGGCACTTGGGCCGAGAGCGACCAGGAGGTCACGAGCGGAGCGATCTACTTGAAGATTTGAAGCGGCTTGGGCGGGAAAAAGCGGGCCAGTACCCTTCGGTACTTCCGTTCGGGGCTAGGAGTTCTTGGAATTCGCGATAATTCAGGCAACGTTTTGTTAATTCGATGACTATCCGCCATCAGAGTCTTTTTCGTACGATAACCTTGACGTATTTCAGCGCACCTTCCGTTCACAGCCTCTGCTATTCCACCCAATCCGCGCTCCGCAAAGATTCAAATCCGCGTTTTTCCCGCGCAATTCGAGCCCGAGGACAGAAGTAGAACCAAAAGAGCGCATTCGAGAAGTAGTTTTGGCCGTTTGCGCTTCTGCGCACGATCATGTGAAGCGAAGGGTCGTTAGGATGGAGTGCGCGTCTCAGGCAGCTTCGGTCGACCCCGATGGCGTCTGGCTGAGCGTTCATGTGCTCGAAGCGCGCGGCCTGCGGCCACCTCGACAAGAAGCGGCTGGGCCACAAGTGCGCTGCTTCGTGGCGGTGTCGTCCCGAGAGACCTTTGAGAAGTGTCCAAGGTTGCCCCTCGACCGAGAGACGGACGACGCGGTGGTCAGCGCCACCCTGTGTGCGGAAAGCTCGTTGGATCCGCTCTGGAAAGGCGAAGACGGCGTCGTGAAGCTTCCTTTGCCGTTCGTTTCTTCGCGTCAGGATCTCTGTGCCGCGCTGATGTGCTTGGTGCTGCACCTCGAGGAGGACGGTATCGCGGCGGAGCTGGGACAATGCGTCTTGTCCCTCAAGGAAGCAGTCTTGGGCGAGGGACTGGTCTCTCGGACTGGCGACTGTGTCTTGGGGACGACGATGTGGAGGCCACTGACGCCCCGCCTCCCGCACAAGAAGGCCTGCGGGAAAGCTCGCTTTCAAGCCACTTTGCATGTGGGCCCCGAAGCGAGGAGAGCGCTTTTCGGAGAAGATTCTCAACGAGAGGGGCTGGCCAAGCTTGCTGCGGAGGCTCGCCAGGAACTCCGAGATCAGCGGCAGCTGTTCCACTTCTCCATGGACGATGCAGGGGCGGCAGGAGCGCGCAGCCGAAGCGGCAGTCGAGAACGAAGTCGCAGCCGTGGCCGAAGTGCAGAGAGGGAAAGAATGTCGTCCCCGAAGCTACGCATCGGGTTCGACAGTCCTCCCAGGTATCGCGAAGTCCTTGCTTCGATGGGAGATCCGAATCGGTTCTCCTCAGACGAGTTCGAAGCCAGTGATTTCCTGCCGCAGCGAGCAGTGTATAACGACGATCAGCAGAACGCGAACGGCGATCAGCACAGCGAGAACGACGATCAGCACAGCGAGAACGACGATCAGCAGAACGAGAACGGCGCGAGCGAAGAAGCGGGAGCTTGGAACTCTGCGCCGGAGAGGGAGAATCCCGCATGCGCGAAGCACAGCTCGCGCATGCGTCCGGCGGATCCCTGTCTCTCTCGAAGCCCAGCAAGATCCGCTCAGAGCGACAGTCCAGGGAGGCTAGGAGACTTCCGCGACGATGGCGACCTCACCAACACCGCGCCTGGTGATCTGGAGAAGCTGAACGGCCACCAATTCACCCATCTGGAGCTTCGGTCTCGCGGCCGAAGGTCCTCCCGGAGCCGCCGTTCGGTGGGAGGATTGCGGCGCCTCTCGGCGGCGGCGAGGAACTTCATGCGTCCTAAAGATGGGCAGCATATAGTGTCAAGGCAGTGGAGAGAAACGATGCTTGCCGCCTTGGACCGGTTGCAAGCAAGGGAGACGCAGGTCGAAGCCTTCTCGGAGATCGCGGGGCTGCTGCTGTCCCCTCAGTGTGGACCAAAGCACGCGCAGGCACTCGGGAATGCGCTCGTATCACCAAGGAGCGAGCAAGTGGGACGGCAAAGGGTGGGATCACGCGTTCGCGGTCTGCAGATTCTGCGCCTGCTGTGCCAGCACCACGCCGAGGCACTGGCCCAGACGAATCTCTTCTCGAGCATGATCCGCCTGGTGCTCAATAGGCTGCGGGACAGCGAGGAATCTGTCCGTTCTGCCGCCGCGGAAGCTGCAGGAAGCCTTGCGCTCTACTGCCCCACTTTCGCAGGCAGCGGCGGAGGCGACTTCCTGCCTTCGCCGACGACGATGCAAGCCACCGCGGCGGCCACTGGATTACGCATGCTGCTCGAAAAGATCCTCACCCTTCTGCGAGAGAATGCGCGCGGTACGAAGGCGAGTGCCGCGGATGCCGTGTATGCCCTTGTCTCCCCGACGTCCCCGCAGATAGTTCTGAGCATCCGCGTCGGAGACCATGCCTACCGCCACCTAAGCGACGCGATCGGAGCTGCGCAGCGTCACGGAGGCGAGGAGCTTGCGGCGCTTCTTCGGCCGCGCCGGAGCTCGATGCCGCACGCCAAGCGACGGACTCGCCCTGATCCGCTCGAGACTCTGTGGGACGTCAGACGGCGGCGGCTACATCTGCTGTGTGGCAGTAAAGAAGACGCCGAGGCTCTCCATCAGGGCCTCCAAGACAAGTTCGCGCTCTTTCCCCCTTCCTGGGATCTTTGCCCATGGCCAGCGGAGGAAATTGAGAGGCTACAGGGAATATGCCAGCTGCACAGGAAGGCCGCAAGGCTGGCGGCGGAGCAGATCTTGAAAGCGCTGTTGCGCGCCCTGAGCTTGAGCGGCGCCACCGCCGGCGAGGGCATCTTCGAAGCTTTGATCTTCCTGGTGCACTCGGCAGAGGGAACCGATGACGAGGGTGGACTCCTTGCTCCTGAGAAGTGTGGGCCTCTGGCAGACGCCCTGTCCGCCTGCGCGGTGGCGATCGTTGAACGCTGCGTCCGGGTACTGAATCCGTGCCAGAGTGTCAAGATGGACATGCGACCAAAGCACCCAGAGAAAGCCGCTGCGGCAAGGTGCTTGCAGGAGGTGTTGCGGTCTCCGTTTATGGCCGCGGAGCTCCAGGATCTGTTGGACGACCCCATCCGGGACGCTCTGCAGATTGGGCTTCGAGATCAAACGAAAGCTGTGCGCGAGTCATGCAAGGGATGCTTGGCGGCGCTTGAGGAGACAGCGTACGCTCTTGCAGAACGAGAAGATGTGGAAGAGGAGGATGCGGCGAAGGTGACAGACTATCGTGCGAAGACCGACGTAAGCGAATCGCCGCGGCGAGCAGCCTCGGCTGAGCCACCAAATGCTGGAGAGACCGACGCCAAAGCGAGAGTCTCCGTGGAACGTAGGCTGGGTGAAGATGAAGTAGATCGACTAAATGCAAGCTTCCCTCGGAGGAAACGAGCAGATAGAGGTAGACGTCGACTCGAACTTGAGGGACGTCGACGATGTGCTACCTTCCCAGCTTCCTCGGCGGAGATGGCGGATGGAGACCCCCAAGCTAGGCCGCAGAGCCTTGCTGCGGGAATCGACGCCGTCCGACAGCTCAAGGAAATCCAGCAACAAACCTCGACCCTGGAGAGGAGTCTGGACGATCTCCGGCGATCTGCGAAGCACGGCTTCGACAGCCTTGAGCATCGCGTGGAACGCCTCGAGACCGAAAGCCCGCAGCGCGAGGAAGCGACGCTTCCGAAACCGACTCGGAGAGAAGAAAGCCAAGGACCGTCCCCGATGCGAATGGCGGTGTCGCCCACACTAGACCTCTGGCGAGAGGTTGCATGGTTGATGAAAGCTGGTGAGGTTGCTGAAGCATTCGATCGCATCCTGAAGTCTGGAGATGCACGCGATCTGGTGCGACTTTTGCATCGAGCTCGCAGTCTGCAGATAAAGGCAATCCATCGGCAGCTCAGCTTCGACACGTGCGATCGCCTGTTTGCAAGCGTTGCTGCACACCTCAACGGGCATCTCTACGTCGACCACCTTCTGCCGCTGGTGTTTGACCTCGTGGCGGAGCATGATGCATACCGCCTGTCCCGGGCGGTTAGGAGAGCGCTCGCACAAGCCTTGTACAATCTCAGCGCAGCACCGGAGGCCTCTGGGGAGCTTGCCTGTCGCATGTGGCCACTTGTTGGGGAAGACGAGGTCGAGCGGTCAGCTTGGCGATCGATCGAGGCATGAGAGAAGCTTCAGGCTTAGAAGGAAGCTTCAAGCGTCGAAGGAAGCTTCAAGCACAGATATCTTCTTACAGACGTGACCTGGTCCATTTGATGATGAGAGAGATGAAGGCTGCCAAGCTCGCCGGCTCCAAGGTCGTAGGATGCCGTGCATCAACAAATCCGTGTTCCACTCTCATTCTCGCTCTTCGCATGCCAAAATGACAAGTTGCGCAGCATGCCTAGGTTGTTTCTGTGCTTTGTACGGTTGGCTGTATGCCCTGCGCTCCCTACAGCGTCGTTGCTACGCGAAAGCGTATGGATCCATCTTGCGAGGTAGCAGAGGCTCGGTTCCATCCGTCTTCTCCGTGTTGCCGAGGGGTGCGTGCGCTTTCCGCGCCGCTTGGCGCCTTTGGGGTCTGCCCGTCCGTGAGATCATGGAAGAACTCCTTGCCCCAGCTCTCCTCCTCATCCGCTTCCAGGGAGTCGATTGCCTCCTTCCCGCTCGATTCCCTCTTCGCGATGGGGATGATATTGCTGCCCTTGCTGGAATCGTTGTCCCGGAAAATGCACTTGCAGATCTCCGCGTGCAAATCGCATCCCTCTGCGGCTTGCTCCCGTCCGCTGTTGTCGAGGTGCTCGGCAGCCCATCTGCCGAAGGTGAACGTGGTCGGATCAATCTCGGCCGGCTCCGACGCAGTGGAGGAGGTCTCCTTTTCGGTTTTTTGCTCCTCTTCGTCCTCGCTGACATCTACGTCCGCGACGGGCTTCCGGGGGGTGAACACCCCGGACCTTCTTCGGATTCCATGCGCAAGCTTGGTGATTGTGTGGCGAATGCCGGGCAACAAGGACTGCTGCACCACGGGCCGGACGCTATCAACCACCAGTCGCAGCGTTGACAGCGAGACTCCCATCTTATCGAGCAAGGCCGGGAAGACGATGCTGTGCGCAAGCTGCTGCATGTAGAAGCCATCCTGACCAGATGGCAGACGGTCTCTCTTCTCCATCGGCGACAGCTCAAGGTGCCTCAAATTCATGGGCTTGTCCTCTCTTTCCTTCTCGAAGCGCACCTCGCCGTTTCCAAGAAGCGCCACCAGGAGGTGGGTTGCGTAGAACTGCGCATGATGCAGCACGATCTGCTCGCACTTCAATTGGAAGGGAAAGCCATAGTCACCAGGCTTCTTCTTCGCCACCTTGCGCGCCCTGTGCTCGCGCATCCGTCGCTGGAGATTCTTCCGTCGCTCGTCCATCGCTTCGTGCACGCGCAGTAAGCCCGACAGGATCGGAGTCTTCATCGTGTCAGAAGATCCCTTCGCCTGTGATTCCGTCGAACTGACGCCCTCGACCGACGACGTCCCCTTCTTTACGGCCGACACCTTGGCCGTGGTGAGCGTCGTCCTCACGGGAGTGGCATCCCCTGCGTCCCGGCTGTTGGCTCTGCGGTGCCTCGCCTCGCCTTGCGGCCCCGCCGCGGACTCCTCATAGCTGTGATGCTCACGAGGAGCGGGCTGATCATTATGGTGGTGGGGCTGGTGCTGGTGCTGGTGGTGGTGGTGGTCATGGTGATGGTGGTGGCGATGGTGATGGTGCCGATGCTTATTGTGCACGTCTTTCCCTCCATGAAACTTCTCGTTGTGAACCTCCCGCACATCCATGTCAAAGTACGGGAAGAAGTTCACGTTCCCGTCGTCCATGATCTCCGACACGAAGCGACTCCGGGACATGAGCATGATTTGAACGCGCACAACGGGCAGCTGCGGATCCCATTTCGGTTCCACCGCGTCCCCTGGGGGAACTGGCGCATCCACCTCATCCCCCGACGCGTCCGACGAGCTCCCGTCGTCGTCTTCATGGTTCCGCAGCTTCTTGTGCTTGAGGAGCCGTTTGGCCTTCTGCGCCTTCCGCACTCGCCTCCGCAGTGCTCTCTCCTTGCGCCATGCCTCATACTCCGACGTGAGGAACAGTCGATACAGCCCACGCGCCACGTCCCTGGCATGCAGTTCCATTCGGATCAGCTCCGCCTCTGCCCAGTAGTCGGAGCGAAACTGGTCCTGCAGGTGGAAGGGATTGTAGAACTTGAAGCCATGCACCTCGATGGTGGCATACTGGTCGAAGAGAAGCGCAGCGATGAAGTTCACGCGCACGCGATCCACGTGGACCGGCCAGCCTTTCTTGATGCGAGCGTACTCGCAGGCCGCCGCGGCCAGGATCTCGTCGCTGAAGAACACCGTACAAAGAAACGACTGTGGGAAAATTGGGGGACAGTCCCACAGCGTCAGTCGGTAGCAAACGCGGCTTTGTGACTCTCCAACGATTCTTGCGCGAATGAGGTCTCAAGCTCTTAAGCACTTAAGCCTCTCGTCCTCTCCTTCTTAGACTTTCTTTGGCACCTTTCCCGCCACTTCACTTTCGCGCTCTTACCGCTGTGAAAGGGCCAACGAAAAAGAACGCGGCTCCGAGAGGTACCACGTAGGGGGCCGTATGGTTGAGGATGATAGCGCCAATGCTCATGACCCGTTTGAACGCATCATAGATGGAGCTCAGTAAACCGGCCTTCCTCATGGTCTCTCCGCCTCCAAGGCGCAACGACGCCCGAGATGCTCTGGTGCGCTGCTTGGCTCCTGAAGGAGGGGTCTCTACACCTTCGCTTCTCCTTCTACTCGTTCTGTCCAAAGCGTCCGGACACGGGACGCGCGTGCTCGCAGGCGCTTCGCGTGGAAGACGACGACAATCCATATGAATCCTCCAGCTGGAGCTCTACACTTCGCGAATAAGAGTGAACAATGAGAGTAACTGTTCCATCATTGTTTCAGCAAGCTATTCACCAATACAACAGCTTGGCTTGCGTTCCAGCCGAGCTTTTCTACCCCAGCACTCCTGCACAGTAGTTTACTGCAGTCACAGAACTCTGCGACAGCATCCGCCTTCGCGCGCTCCGTCTGTCACGTGCGGATTCTGTCCCATCCAAACCTGAAGAGCCGCCCGCTGAAAAGTGGGCGCTGCGGCCGGCTCTCTGGGAGCTCTGGGAGCATGTCGACGACCTCGGCACTCGTCGCCGATGTGGGCACGCGCATGGCCCGCCTGGGGTACGTGATCAGGCCGATCTGGGATGCGCTGTCCGCGAGCTGCGCTGACCAGCAAAGCTTGGGCGCAGCGTTTGCGGTGACGATTTCCCCAGATACTTTGCTGAAGCCGTCGTCGCGGAGCTGGAGTCCGCGGAGGACCCCACCGGCGAATCTCAGCCGCAGAGCCGTCGCTTTCGATGCGATC
Source organism: Pinguiococcus pyrenoidosus (assembly GCA_019677205.1). Taxonomy (NCBI): domain Eukaryota; class Pinguiophyceae; order Pinguiochrysidales; family Pinguiochrysidaceae; genus Pinguiococcus; species Pinguiococcus pyrenoidosus. The sequence goes on from JAAMXY010000754.1 coordinate 14,798, forward strand.
CGAGTCCCCAAGAAGCTGCTCCCGCGGAGATCCGGGGCGGCGCAGATACGCCGGATACTCTGGAAGCCGTTCTTTCTCATGGAGCGGCGATTCGCTTGGGCATGAGCATGAAGGAGCGGCCCTTTCTGGCGGTGGAGAAGGTTGGGATAATCCGTAGCCCTGCGCGACTCGCAAGCGGGTTGCGGAACTGGCTGATGTTCCTTGCCTCCTGGCGTTCCAGGTGGACGTCAAGGCAGAAACGAGGGAGAAGCTGGCTGAAATGTGCTTTGAGAAGCTAGGTGAGTGTAGAGGAACGTCCTCTCGTGTGAAGGAGGACAAGGAGGAAGAAAGGGAGGAAGGAAGGAGACTAATCGGCAGTCCAGGAGTGCCCGCTCTGTTCTTCGCGAAGGACGCCGTGCTCGGGGCATACGCGACAGCTCGCGCCACTGCGCTGGTAAGATACATGGGAAGAGATCGGATGGACGGCTGCGCCAGCGAATCGTCAGCGACTGCTTTCCTCCGGTGCAGGTGGTCGACTGCGGGGCATCTAGCACGCGCGTCGTGCCGGTGATTGACGGCTGGGCTGAGCAAGGGGTCATGATGACGAGTCCGATCGGCGGGGATCTTCTGGACGCAGAGTTTGCAAAGGTGCGGAACCTCTGGTCTTGGTCCTGGCCTTTGCCATGTGGGGACTGCCGACGGCATTCCTTACCCACCATCCTTTTCGACCCGCCTCACGCCTGCTTCCGAAATCCGGCAGCATCTGGCGGCAAAGCATCCACTCCAGAGGCTCCGTCCTGGGTACGCCGTGAAGCGAAGTTATGAAGCCAATGGCGACGTCGCTGTACAGGAGGTAGATGCGGAGGTGCTTCGCAGTGTGCCTGACTCCTACAGGCACTTCTCTGTGATGTCCGGGGTGAGGGAAGCGAAGGTACGTCGACGAGCGATGCTTCTGCCGACGGGCATTGCGTGACGGCATGACGATCCTTCAGGAGACGCTGTGCCTCTGTGCTGACACCATAGTGCAGCCTGGGGACAGCCGCTTTGAGAACCTCTCAAGCGTACCCTATGAGCTCCCTGATATGACAGTGGTGGACGTCGGGATCCAAAAGTTCCAAGTGCCGGAGCTCTACTTCGACACCTCCAGCGTCCTCCCCACGAAAGCCAACGTGGCTGGTGACCACATGTCTCACGAAGCTCTTCCCCATCTCGTTGCGCAAGTCGCGGTAAGCAAGCAGCAGCGTCAGACCTCAACCTGGCCCAAGATTGACGCGCTCGAGGAGAAATCAAGGCTTACAGTACAACGCTCCTCTTCTTTCTCGCAGCGGCGGTGCCACAGAGATACCGCACAAACGCTTCTGGCGTCAACAGTCGTAGTAGGTGGCTCAGCGTGCTTTGAAGGCTTCACTGAGAGGTGCGGTCATGCAAGCGAAGCGCCTGTTCATCACATCAAGAGCTCACGGGATTCGTCTTGTGCGGATTTGCATTAGACTCCGATTGGAATCCGAGTCGGTGCTTCACGCCACACATCCGTCATGGAAAGTGAAGCTTCTGTCCCCGGAGCTCCGGGAGCGACAGGTTGCGGTAAGCCTTCCAAACTTGCGAAAAGTTCGCGTGGGAATTCGCTCACTCCGCATGTTCCGGCATCATCGCTCAAGGCATGGCTGGGTGGGTCGATCCTGGCGTCCCTGCCGACGTTGGAACAGATGTGGGTTTCCAAAGCCGATTATGACGAGCACGGGAGCAGCATCGTCAACAAGAGGTGCCCATGACGAGGTCCAGAGGACGTGCAGAAGAGATCCAAAAGCGTCGCTTCATTCTTGCTCTTGCCGCGCCGACTGGGCTCTCTTCTGCTCCTGCCTCTGCAACCTCGCGTCCATCTCTTCCAGTTTGCGCTTCTCCACTTCGGCCTTTCCGTTTGCAGCAGCCATCTGTTGCCTGGCCTAGGAGTGGCGCAGAGGCGGGATTAGCGCCAGGCCATCTCTTCGCTGTGCGTCCCTTGACCAGGGGGGGAGCGTTTGATCGCCGTATCCCCTTGGCTTGATGTGGCGTACCGTCTCACTCATGACGTTTGGCCCACGTCGGTACGCGCTGAGATCGAATCCAAACGAGTAGGGCACGCCCGAATCGCGCACCTGGAAGTGCAAAGGTCTAAGGTCACGCGCAATGCAGAAACGTCCGAAGCGCTTTAAGCACGGTTGCAGCATCACCTCTGCAACAAGCTTCTCAGGGCCTTTGTCGCCAATCGCAGCGTAGTCCAGATTCTTCACGTGCACCTTCGAACCATCCCGCATCTGAAAGTCCGCGCTCTCTCCAAAAGCGCCGAAGAACTGGACGCGCGCCACTCTCCCGCTGCGAAGAAGCGCCGTGGCCTCCGAGTATCCGATCTCCGGCGCTTCGTCAGCGAGCACGGCAGTCCCAAAGGCCACCACACCGGCCGCCGGGAGTCCCAGAAGCTGCTTGCGCGATAATCGCAGCGCTTGCGCAGCCTGTGCGACCACCACAAGCCACGTGAAGAGCCTCCACATTGCAGAAATTGCGCCGCACGCTCAGGACAAGTACGTGGCGTTGGTATCGCCGCGTCCTATGGCTCCTCTCGGTTTGGGGCGATTCCCACAGTTTTACAGTATCGATATGGCGCATGCGGAGCTTGCCGGGAGCGAAACGGGGAAAGGCGAGAATGGAGGACGGCCATTGGCGGAAGCCGCATTCCGCAGCTCCGCTCCGCCTTGTCGAGCCATTGTTCGCGCATGTTCTGAGGGAGGCGCCGGGAAGTGCCGCGGTCTAACCGCAGCTGAAGGGTAGCCATCCGCCGTCGCCACAGTGCGTTTCCTTCCTGAGCTCACGGCGCGTGGCGGGAGCAGCGGTGGCTACATGTCCTGTCGGAGCGGCGGGCCTGTCCGCGCGGTCGCGTGAACCTTTGAGACGGACTTTGCTGCCCACCGTTCGCCGCGGCGCTGCGGGCGAAGTCGCGCTTGCAGAGGCGGCGCCCCAACTGCCGCCATGTTGACTTGCCAAACCTGCTATGACGAGCTGGACGCTCTCAAGCAGCTGCCCTGTGGCCACAAGCTGTGCGAGGCGTGCTGCGAGCTCGAGGACGGCGTCGTGTTCTGCCCGGAATGCTTCGCGGAGCATGACTTCCAAACGCTCGACGACATCCCGTGGACGGACGAAGCAGACGCGCCAAAGGAGGACGAAGCGCTGGAGGATGTCGAGGCGCTGCGAGATGCCTACCCAGCGCTGTCCAACAAGTACACGGTGGCGGCGCAGACAAGGCGCTTCCCGAAGCCGACCATCCAGCACGCGGTGCATCTGCTGAAGCGCACGTCCATGGGCAGCATCGACCTCAACAGCGAGGCGAAGAAGTTCCGGAGGCAGGTGGATGCCAAGGCCGCGGACATGGACGTGCAGAAGGTCATCGAGCTGTTCAAAGCGCAGGAGACGCTTTCCTTCGGCCAGGCGTGGGAGATTCTCACCGGCGCCAGGAAGCTCACGGTGACCGAACCCAACATCCTCGAGCTGTGTGCGCCGCTTACGGTGGTGGGAGACATCCACGGCCAGTTCTTCGACCTGCTCAGCCTGTTCGAGCAGCAGGGCAGACCTTGGGAGGGCAGCACCAGCACGTATCTGTTCTTGGGAGACTACGTGGACCGAGGCGCCTTCGGCTGCGAAGTCATGCTGCTTCTGCTGCTGCTGAAGATGCGCCATCCGGACCGGATCTTCCTGCTGCGCGGCAACCACGAGACGCGGGACGTCACGCGGACCTACGGCTTCCAGGAGGAATGCGAGCGGAAGTACGGCACGGAGCTGTACGCGCAGTTCATCCTGCTGTTCCAGACGCTGCCGCTGTGCGCGCGGATTAAGCGCTCCCCAACGCCGATAGGCTACCATCTGGAGATGGGAGACTCTCCCGACAAGCGGCGCCTGAGCAACGGATGGCGATACCAGGACTGTGAGCAGCTCACGGGTGAGGGCGCGAAGGAGCCCGAGCGAGCTGACATTCCGGACGGAGGAGAAGAGTCCAAGGCGATTCTGGCGCTGCATGGGGGAATCTCGCCGAACCTTCGGACGCTCGCCGAGATAGAGAGCCTCAATCGCTTCGTGGAGCCAGAGGAGGGCTCCGCGCTGCTCGACCTGCTGTGGGCGGATCCGGTGAGCGAAGGCAGCCTGGGCTTCTTCGCTTCGTCGCCGGAGTCGGCGCGGCTTGAGCTGGTGGAGGAGTTTCTGAACACCGAGTTTCGCGACAACGACAAGCGTGGCTGCAGCTACACCTACGGATACGTGGCCATCAAGCGCTTCCTCGACGAGAACAACTTGTCCTGCATCGTGCGCGCACACGAGGTCACCGAGAGGGGCTTCACCTGCCACTTTGTAGAACGAGACATGCGGCGCATGTATGCCGCTCTCCAAGGCGGGGACGACCGCAGCACGAAAGCTGCAGCACCTAGCGCTGCCCAGACTGTGCGCTTGTCCGATGATCACAGCCTCTTTGCCGAGCAGAGTCTCGTGCTCACCGTCTTCTCCGCGCCGAACTACTGCGACACGTACGGAAATGGCGCCGCGGTGCTGTACATCGATCGGTGGCATCACTTTCACGTGCAGGAGTACAACAACGTGCCACACCCGACGCCGCGCGCCGTGGAGAGCAAGGCCAATCAGCATCTGGCCGCGCTGTCCAAGATCTGTCCGTACATGCCCACCACCTTCTTCGGCCTTCTCAACCTCGTGCGTGGCCTCGATCACGGGGCGCTTCATCAGAGTATACGCGATCCCAGTCGGAAAGCCTCCGTCCCCAGCGTGGGGAGCTCGCCGCCGCCGCCGCCTCAGGCGTCTCCGAAGGCCAAGGCGAATTCGCCGCGGAAGAGCTTTTACAGATACCAGTGGCGGTCCGCGTCATACAGCCCGAACCGCGACGGCCATGTCGATGGCCATGGTGGCGCACCTGGCACGGCAGAATGGGATGTGAAGCAACGGCTGGCACTGGAGATGGAGAGGCCCGCCGACATGCCGGGGAAGGCAAATGCGCATTTTCAGATGGCGTCCGCCAACGACGCCATCTATGAGTTGCATCCATCCGCGCTGCAGGAAGTCACGGTACGTACTCGGAAGATCCCTGCGAAGCCAGCCACTTGAGAGCTGAAAGCCGTGCCATTCCGCCACAGGAGCAAGCGTTGAACGCGGCGGCCAATGCGGGGGACGACTCCAAGGTGATGTCTAAGATGGTGTCCCTTATGGGCACCCGGCAGCGAAGCGGAGACACTGGCCCAGAAGATGCGCAAGCGAAGGGGGAGGCGAGTGAAGCGCCCTTGGTCACTCGACGAAAGTACTCGGGACCCTCCGTGCGGCAGCTGATCAAGCTGTTTAACGGGGAGCTCAAGGAGGGCTCCGGCAGCCCCGAGCCCAGGAAACGGAAGGAAGACTTTCTAGACCATAGCCTGCGCAGCTCCATCCAGAAGCGGCGGCGGGCGATGAGAACGCTCTTCACAGAGGCACGTGCAACAATCCCCTTGTGGACCCGCCGTTGGCTCGCATGGCTGACGCTTTCCTCAAATTAGGATGAGATCATCACGCTCAAGCTCATATTTTCGTCGTTCGACCGCGATGGCAATGATATCATATCGATTGAGGTAGCTGGACGGGAAGCGCGTCAACCACCAACCGATGGGCGGAGAACCTAAGCGTTGCCCTTCCCTCCCAAACATTCCGAAGGAGCTTGAGTACTGGGCCGGGGACCGTGGTGCCTTCGATGCCACGGAGGACGCATTTGCCATTCTTGAGGCACTTGATAACAACAGGTAGACCGCCCCGAGGAAGTCTCCGGCGCAGTCCCGGACGAGGCCGCTGCCCGTCGGCATCGCGCGCCACGTTCCCGAATTCTGAAGCTGACCCAGCGCCTTTTGCTGTTGCAGAGACGGCGTCATTGACATGTACGATTTTGTGTCCTTTGCAGCGTTTATGAAGGACAACTACAATCACCAGAGATTCAGGCGAAACGTGCTCTCGGAACTGCTGCAGCGGGTCCAGACTCAGGAATAGTGTGGCAGCATGGAGTACGCATTGAATCAGCATTGAACCAGAAAGGATTCAATAGTTTTGCTCTCGTATGGACTTCATGAGCTGTGCGCGCCCGGCGGCGTCAAGCTCAACATCAGAACCACGTGCAAAGCTTCTGCAGATCTTGTACTGCATGCATCTCTCGACTGTAAGTCCCCAACCCGCCACTCGCCGCTTCCAATCAAATGGAGCAGCCATGACGTAGGCATGGTGCACGTGCACCTCCGCCGAAAGCGGTTGGTAGGCCGGCTTGTAGTACAGGTAGGGATACACTTCGAACACCAGAGCCCCTTGGCGCATGAACAGAAGCAGAAGGGTCTGAAAGCCATGCGGGGTGAGAAACACGTCCACGTCCTGCAGCTTGGCCGCGAGCATGCATGGAGAATGCTGCGGGTCATGCTCCAGCACCTGGGTACAAACAAGAGGCTTAGCGACCGGCCTTCTGAATCCCGCCGCTTCAGCAGGATGCGGGCGTGTGACGACAACGGCGACGACGGCGCCTCAGCTCACCTCGATATCCCACTTGTCACCTAGCTCCCCTGCAACAAAGTCGATGACCTCGTCAACATTTGCCAACCTACGGTCCCGATTTCTCTGATAGATCAGGAGCTTTTTCTTGGTAGTAGGTGACGATCCCTCCTCCCGCATCGGAAGACCGCACAAGTGTGCGACCTTTTCATCGAAGGTTGCTTTGTCGTCTGCGTTGGGGAACCAGGAGCCGCGTTGCACCGTGGGCCACTCGTTTCCGTAGACGCCGTCGTCCCGCACGCAGGTCGTTGAAGATAACGCCGATCGAGCTCTTCTGCGATGCCAAGGAGCGTCAAGCACGTCAGCACTCAAGAGCCCCTCTGCAGTCTAGCAAGGGGGCTGGGTCCACCCACGCGTACCGATCGTGCACGCGAAAGCGGTCTTCCTGTGGCTGGCCCTGCCGTCCCACGCGAACACTGAAAACGGGGCCCGCAACAGAAATTTCCCCGACGGCAGGACTTCCACGGGCGATCTGATGCAAAGGAGAGGTTCGCAGGATGGCGTCACCTACAGGCATCAAGAAGGTGTGCCGATCCGAAACCCACCTTGACCGGCGCAGGCGGTCCCAGGAAGTGGATCTCCTCGACGCCTGCAGGCGGAGAGAACCCGAGCGCGGCGATCAGTCTGGTCATGGGGTTCATGTTCTCGTAGAACTCCAGCGAGGGCATCCGCAGAAGCAGGGTCCTCGCAGTGCCTTGGCCTGCCCCGGCAGCACCCCACATCGTTTCTCCGTCCCCGGTCTCATCGGCGCTCCATCTGTCTCGGTGCTTCGAGTGGAACGGAAGTGAGATCTCCGCTACGTGGAACCAGTGGTCTCCTGGAAAGTGATGGGCCTCGTTTTGCGCCAGAGTCACGATCGCCGTTCTATTTCGGGGATGGCATCTCAGCGCGGCAGCTCGGTCCTGCGGCTCGACCACCGGCTGGAGCTGGCCAGCGCCACCGGCAAGGCGCAGGAGAGACACATCGCCAAGCAGTGCAACGGCGATGACGATTGCCAGTGCAGCGAGGCACGAAGTCCGGAAGTTCTGCCCAAAATAGCCTCTCATCCTAGTTCGGCTTGCGTCCGAGCTTCTACGCCCTGTGGGACTCGCTAGGCCTGTGCGGTCCACTGAAGCAACGCAGAGCTGCGTCCATCCTACCCCTGCGTCCACCAAGAGCAGAACTCCCCTGCGCACGACACACACAGAACTTGACCTGTGAGCGCCTGCGCACACGCCAAAGACCTTTCTTTTTGCTTCGTGTTTTGGTCCCAACGAGCGGAAATCGAACTCCAGGGACAGACGGCGGAATTACCATCGGGACAGATGGATAGATCAATTCTGCGCCTGTTCGCCGGTTGGCGAAACGCGGTAGGTATCGAAAATACTTGAGGTTACCAAGCCCTGAAGTGAGAACGAGAATTCGAAATATTGTGTGAGCTTTAACATCACCGAATAACGAAACCAAAAGCCAAAAGCACGTACAACAGCGCTTTCACACGTTCGACGCTTTCGCCGTCTTATGCGTGCTTCAGGCTTCACGTTGATGTGGCTGCTGTCGCGATCATACGACCGGTGTCTGTGGAGATAAGTGTTGAGCTAAAGGACTGAGTGCGTGGGCGAAGCGTGGTCGCCCCGCGTTGGGCAATCTTTCTCGAAACTCAAGCGCCCAAAGTGCACCATGCGTCTTTGGCTGCTCGTCGCTGCCTTGGGGCTTAGCTCCGGCAGGCAGCAGAGCATCTTTCGCGCAGCTCCTCGGACCTTTCGTTTGCGTACGTAGCAGCTTGCGGTGCGACGCGTGTCTCTCCAGGTCTGAACCCTTGAACCTTGCTCGTTGTCTTCGCAGCCTCGCTGAGAACGCCGGAGAGCGCTTCTGAAGTGGCCTCCATCAAGATCGTGGAGTATGATGGGGTGTCCAAGCGGCACTGGGCTTTCTCGCCTCTAGATGGCAGCCTCCGGGTGGCACAGACGAGCGGGAGACGCGATGCACGCGGCCAGGTCGACTTCGGCGTTGCGCTGCTGAAGCAGGGCTTTCTCCCCGAGAATGTGACGCCAGACTACTACGCGTATGCCCGATGGAGAGTCACGCAGCGCTTCATCTCAAGTACGGTGCACGTCTTCGGCACCCAGGTGGGACACCGTAGGCGCAGGATGAAGACGCAGGATGAAGACGCTCCGTCGGCGAGCTGCAACACCTGCTGACGTCGAATCGCTTTGCAGGCCTTGCTCCTGGCTCTGGGGATCAAGTCTTCTCGCCTCGGAGCGGCAGCAGCGCTGAGCTGGGTGCTCAAAGATGCGCTGGGAAAGCTAGGCCGGATAGTATGGGCTTCGCAGCTGGGCAGGCGATTCGACAGCGATGCAAAGCGATGGAGATTTCGCAGCTCGCTGCTCTACGCGATGGGAAACGGGCTGGAGATGATCACCTACGTCATGCCGTCCCTTTTCCTGGTGCTGGCGACGTGTGCCAACACGCTGAAGCAGATGTCCATGCTGACCTCAAGCGCGACGCGCAATGCGATCTACAAGAGCTTTGCTGGGAACAAGGAGAACATCGGCGACATCACTGCGAAAGGGGAAGCGCAGAGTGCCGTCGCGGACCTCCTCGGGATGCTCACCGGAATCATGCTGTGCCGCATGATCGGAACAAGCCCTGTGGGTATGGGCTTGGCCTACGTCATCTTGAGCAGTCTCGACATCTTCGCCATCTACCAGGAGATCAAGTCGGTGTGTTTCAAGTTCCTGAACGTCGAGCGCACCGGCATCGTTGCCTCGCACTACGCGAAGGAGAACATGTACAGATTTGTGGACGTCGAGCTGCCGACGCCAGCGGAAACGGCAAAGATGGAGACGCTCTTTCTCTCGGCTCCGTATCTGAAGAGCCCGCGAGTCTTCTCGACGTTCTCCCGCGCGGAACTTGGCGCGGACCACATGAAACTTCTGTTTTCCATCTACCAGGAGAAACCGTACATGCTGGTCTTCGAAGACGAGACCTGTAGGCCGAAGATCATCTTGCACAAGGACGCGACCGAAGGAGAGACCCTCCGCTCTCTCCTTGCCTTCCACGCAGCAAGGCTGCGGCTGGAGCGGGAAGGCTATGCCAATCAGGAGCAGGTTCTTCGTGATGTAGAGGCCTGGTGCGACGTCCACCTTGCGCCTTTCACCGAGCGACTCAGAAGACAAGGCTGGCACAGTGAGAAGTTCATGTTCTCCGCCATACGGAGGAGGGCCTCTTGGTGACAAATGCAGGTTGGAGCAGGCCTGAACCCAGAATCAAGCCGCTGCCCTGCGACCTGCGTATCGCGCGGCGCAGAGAGGAAATTCCCTGCGCAAAAGCTGACTGGGCCACGCAACGGAGCTTAGACCGATAGATAAGCAAGGTTGGATACGACTGAATCGCTTCAATGCTCCACCGACGTCTGTCGATGGAACAAAACCAAACCAACAGTCTTCGGCGGACTTGCTTGCGTGTCCTCTGTCGCCTGGCAGCGTTGATCGTGCATCTTGAACCTATCTGTAGGGGCGGAACTTGGGCGCCCTCTTCTCCATCGTGGCTGCCATCGCCTCCTCAAGGTCTTCTCCCATCAGCATGGCTGCATTCCAAGTCGCGACTTGATCAAGCGCATCGGCCGTTGAGTGATCCTTGGTGTAGTTCAGAGCTTGCTTCACGCCCAGGACAGCCATTGGGCTCTTCGACGCGATCGCTTCTGCAACAGAGTACACGTGATCTAGTAGATCCGACTCGGACTCGAAGCTGTCCAGGACGAGGCCGTAGCCTTGCGCTTCCTCCCCGCTAAAGTTGCGTCCGGTGTAGCTTAGCTCCCGTGCCCGCTGATCACCGACCGCGCTTGGCAGACGCTGCAAAGTCTGCAAGAGAGGAGGCACTGTAAGCCGGTGCCCCACAAAAGCATTCTTCAGCGATCGTACGACTCACCCCGACGTCTGCGACAATGCCAAGATCGATCTCTTTCACACTGAAGTTTGCATCCTTGGTGCAGTAGCGCATGTCGCAAGCGGTGAGAAGATCGACTGCGGCTCCGATGCAATGGCCGTGCACCGCTGCCAAGACGGGCACACGACAACTCTCCGGCTTCGAGATGACGTTCTGAAATCGACCGATGATACCCCGGAGCATGTCCCGGGTCCTAGACGCGCAGGGTTCCTTCTCCGCAAGCACCGTCATCTGTGCGAAGACTTGCAGGTCCATGCCCGTGCTGAAATGGCTCCCACTTCCCCGTAGAACTACGACTCGGCACCTCTCATCTCTCTCTATGCGCTCAAAGGCATCCTGCAGTTCCATCCACATCTGCATGTTGAATGCATTGAGCTTTGCTGGTCGATTCAGGCGCACATCCACAACGCCCGACGGCCTCGCAGTACATTCCAAGGTTGAATAATGCGCCGCGGACAAGCTTTCCTTCGTCCTGTCAAGCCCCTGCCCCGCCCAAGATCGCAGGATCTCACCATCCACAGACAGGGGTTGGGCTGCAATCAATCGCTTCCCAAGAGGACTCCGCAACAACCGGATTGCTAGAGCGCGAACAGCCTGCATGAACGCGGTGGACCTCTCAGTGCCAACAAGTTGCACAATCCACTTCCGTCTACTTCCACAGAGGGGCTCCACGTCGACACAGGAATTGGACTGTCGCGCAAAGAACGGCAAAGGAAAAAAAAAGCGCCGACGCGAAAATCCGAAGCCAAGGATTGAAGTCGGGGTACAAAGATACTCTAGTACCGAATCATGGAGGAAGATACTTATCAGCTGACGGGGAGGTCTGCAGTCTTTGGGGGTTCGAGGGGTACGTTGTCGACGAATGCCGCGAGCTTGTGAGCTTCGTCAAGCGACACAGCTGATTCTCCGAATTCAGCCCTACTAGTGAGGGTGCTCTTAGAGAGACCTTTTTGATCTCAGCGCTAGAATGCCTTCAGCGACGCAGACTTCGCTGTCCAATTCAACGAAACGGCGGAGACAATTAGAATCAACGACGCCGACTTCGCCAAAACCGCCGACGGACTCCAACATGGCCTTCGCACCGGCAATTCACGGAGAAACTCGCCATGGCACTGCTCAGATACTGCGACAACAGGACCGACGCCACAACGCCTGGCTGCACGCCTGCAACGTCGCCACTTGGTGGGCACGACATAAGGCCCCTCTCAGAACTCCCCGAGTACCAAAAACCATCCCAAGCGAGGAGAGAGGGCTACGACAGCGGTGGCAAGCGGCGCCGGGCTCTGCGACAGTGTAGTGTGTGCAAAAAGCTTGCAAGTTACTATTGTAGGGCCTGCAGTACTGATTCGAAGCTCGTTGCCTTGTGTGGCCCGCGCTCGAAACGCAACTGCATGGCGGAACACAGCAAATGATTGTTCCTTGTAGCCCTGCATGACCCAAAGTGAGTCCACAGCAAGGGAATTTGGGTGGGACGCGAAGCCAATGCGGTCATTTGGTCGCTGATCGACAATGTGCTTGGATCGCACACATGCTTCCAGTACGCACGGGATCGGCCAAGCTGCATCGGTTTAATAAGTAGATCTCCACCAAAAACGTAATCGCCGGATAAAATCATGCGATGTAACACCGTATCGAACTCTTCAAAGAAGGATCCTAGATGTGTTGTCCAGTATCCGAAGGCGATTTCGAAAACATTATTGCTTTCAGCATCGTCTTGCCGGTGGTCATCGAACGATTGAGTAGTCCACGTTTGATTCGACCTTCTT
>JAAMXY010000754.1:27167-50362 GCA_019677205.1 Pinguiococcus pyrenoidosus
CGAAAGCGTGCCGGATTATAAGAGAAGCGTGCAACCGCTTGAATGTGCAGGTTGAAATCGCTGCTTCCCATCTCAAAATGCGGTTGCCCTCGATCTTTGCAAACATATCCGAGCATCGCAAGAAAGTCCTGCGATTTGACTAAGGGTTTGATCATGACCTTTGCACCATCGCCTGCACATCCAATGCCCTTCGCGAAGATTTTATTCAGCACTCGAAAGCGTGCCGGATTATAAGAGAAGCGTGCAACCGCTTGAATGTGCAGGTTGAAATCGCTGCTTCCCCTCTCCAAGGCAACTGCAATCTTCTGTGCCTTGACCGGTCCTTTAAGAAATTCAACCAGATTATCGCGCCAGATGGTTGGAATGTCCGCAGAAATTTTCACCACCGTTATGGAGTAGTCTGCCGCGGGGTAACGTTCTGCTAGAAACAGTGTGTCGCAACTATGGCTTGCTTCTTCACTCTCAAGAAAGCTTTGGAAACAGTGTCGAACTTTTTAATGCCATACTGCTTCGAACTGAGGGAATGCCCAGTTGTGTTGAGATGGTCCAGTAGATCTTCTACACGTTCGCATTGAAAATCACAACCTCGCTTGGTGCATTTCTGTCGAATGGGATAACTTTTAGCATATACTTTCCGCCGCATGCTTTGTACATGCATGTATTACCTTCATGCATTCGTGCGAATGATTTCTGTTGTATGGCGTTCGACAAAGACTGCAGTAATCCCACCATGGATACATTGCAACCATAGCGGAACTGGGCACACGCCGCTGATGTTGAAAGCAATCATGACGGAGCAACGCTTTTTTGCTTCTTGCAGAAAACTCACAACCATGCCTTGCACATGGGTAGATTCTTACTGCAGATCTGGGATCTTCAGTCGGATTGGTCGTCGAAGTAATGAGCGACATGGCCTTTGCTCAACTTCTGGAGAGCATTCTTCCTTCGACGTTCCAGCTTCTTCTGAATCTATGATTATCATGTCTTTAGACAGTTGTCTATATTATGTTTTGTTTTCCTTCTTACCTTTACGAAGAAACAAATCGTCTTCTTCGTCGTCGCTGGATAGTATGTCCTCGTTTGGTTTCCACTTCTTTATTGTGATATACTCTTCCTCGCTTTCAGGTTGTTGTTTTTCCGCAGCGCTTTCTTTGTCGTTGCTTTCTGGAGACGGACTTCTTGCACGTTTGGTCGATCGAGAATCCGAAGCGACAGCAGATTGTTTCAATTGCCAGCTGCAGCGGGAGTGCGCCCAGCCGCCGACAACCCGAAGGATCCAGTCTCCAACAAGTACTGGCTGTAGGCAAACAGGACAGTTTGACACCCTGCTGGCAACAATGGGTGCCGCTGGTGCTGCTGCGCAAAGTTCTTTACCAAAACACTTTCAGTGTACCAAGGATTTAGCTTTCCTACAAGAGTTGATCGTTATGGATGATCACTGTTGCAATAGAAAACTTTCCAAAGCTTACCGATACGCAAACTCCTGAATAGTATCTAAGCAGACACCGCAGATTATGCTTTCTTTGGAGACGTCGATGGCAGTGACTTTGCAGTTTGGAGCAACACAGCTTAATAAAAACCTTTTCTTCTCGCGCCAGCGACAGGGAATGCTAACCAGAAAATAGTCGGAATGTATCGGACAGCACAGATCGGTGATTGTAATGCCCTCACTCATCCATGGCGGGCAAAGCATCTTGCACCTTATGTGACGTGGACATAATCCTGAGAAACGAGAGTATTCTCATTACCCCAGGAATAGCTAACCTGAAGGTGCTGCTCTTTTAACTCAAGCAGCTGGGCAGGGATAAGTTCGAGGTCTCCGAGGTGCTACGCGCAGCAGGAGAGCGAAGCATCTCGAAGCCAGCTTCAGCTACTGATGCTCCTGCAATCGATTCATCGCGGGACACACCACTGTATGCCCTGTCGGATGCTTCATCTCTTCTCTTGGCAACATCAGAGGGAATGACGGAGTCCTCGATTTCCCCGGAGGCACCGCCTCCGACAGCTTCTACAGAGTTCACGGACCCACTTCGAGTGCGATTGGTGCTGATTGTTGCTTCTGAGGACATGGAGGCCAGTTGTCGAGCTCTGATCCGCGGCAAGAATCGCAGCCAGCTGGACAGCCGCCTTGACGTTTGGGCAGAGATCGCCCGTGCCTTCAACAGCTCAGCCTTTCGGCCCGAGTCCTTTCTGAACCACGCAAGAAGCGACTTCGGACCAGCTCGCCCCTCCGCCTAACGCTGTACAGGTAACCCCTAACCCCACCTCAGTCCGTGCCAAACCCTAACGCCAAATACCTCTGCGTAGGGCGAAGCGGGTCCTATCGAACGCCACGGTTCTTGAGATGGAAAGCCGGCGTACACCAAGCGGAGACGTGACTGCCGTGGACTCTGACGAATGCGGAGCCCTCTCTCCGCTCGTTCTCCCCTCTCTCGAGACCACCTATCGATGGCAATTCAAGTATTCGTTGCTTTCCTCCGGGAGCCGGGCCTCTGTTCCAGCTGGAGAGAGTCCACCGGGCACCCAACTGATCGGAGCCTTATCATGGCAGCCTTGTGGAGCGCCATTGGACTGCAGCTGGACTGTCATCGGCGGTCTTGGACAGAGGAGCTTCGCCGCGGCCTATACGCAACGACTGTGCGAAACGGGGCTCATTTGACGGACCTTTGGGCGCGCAAGGGACGTGCTACCGGCAAGCTCGAGCAGGGGAGGCTTTTGAGCAAAATAAAGATCCACGCTGCGTTGCACATCCCGGAGTACATACGCCTATTTGGCCCCCCGCTTGAAGTTGATACGGGCAAATTCGAAGCCAACCACAAGAGATTGAAGAAGGGATATAAGAAGACGTCGAAAGCTTGCCAATGCGGAATTGTCTCCGACACCGCTGTCCTTCAGAAAGCAAATGAGGAGGCCGGTCTAGCATGGGTGGCAGCAGAGGATCGCACCAACCGCGCAAAATGCCGCCGCAACAGCCTCCCCACGGCCCCCACATGGCACCGGCATGGCTTGCTCGGTGCGCTCACGACTCGTAGCAGTATGCTCCAGCAGAGGACGGCTCGCATCGGCACCAAGCGCCCCAGCATGAGCCGCCGGTCTGCCGCCCCAATGATCGATATTCTGTGATCGATCCTATGATCGATATTCTGTGATCGATCCTATGATCGATATTCTGTGATCGATCCTATGATCGATATTCTGTGATCGATCCTATGATCGATATTCTGTGATCGATCATATGACGAGATAATCACGTTTTTCAATCGATCATATGATCGATCATGGTGATCCATCATATGATCGATTGAACCGATGCATAGACGTACTGTAATTGATCACCCCAATCGTTTGCCCTGACTGATTAGGGTTTGAACTGTGCACTAGACGTAAGAGAGCTGCTTCCATCGGGAGAGCCCGGCGTCGCAAGGCCTCAGCCCGGACAAACAAGAACAACAAGAGCGCTCTCTGCGTGCGAACGAGGGCGGGATTGCTAGCAAGTCGCTCGCAAGTTCTTGGCGTGTCGATGGGAGCCAATCATGATCCGAGGTGAACTTTCTTGCTGCTTCGGTGGTCTTCCGGATCTCTCGATTTCGTCTCCCCCGCAGAAGTCGCCATACGATATGGTTTTTAAAATTATCGAAATTCCCAACCTCATTGTCTTCACCTGCTAACGTTCCGTCCAGCAAGACGCCTTCACTTGTATTTGCTTGTTGTGCAAGGCGCGCGCGAACAAGGCACACCACTCGTACACACCGGAGGCGACAAGCGATCGGCGCCTCCTCCATCGTTCTGAAGCTTGCGCGGGAGTCCGTTTTGTGAAGTTGTTTGCAGCGCAAGGGCACGATGAGTAGCAGACCACCTGAGTCCGGCGTTCTTCGAAGCCGCAGGCAGCGACTGCTGCAGAGTATCATCCGACCCGTGGGCCACAAGAGCAAAGGACTCATGGGCCTCAACAAATTTTTGCATAACGAATCACTGACGACCACACGTAAGGCATATGCTCTCCATTTGGGTGCAAGAACTCTCCAAACCCCATCCGGATGCTCACACGATCCGTGCGCACGGTCTCCTAGTGGATATACTCCTTGCAGTGGACGTTCTCATCTTGATCGCGACCATCAGCCTAGAGGTGCAATTCCTCAAATCAGAAATCGACGACTTTGAGCATGCTTGCCTGTCAGGACAGTGCTCCATGTTCGCGAATGGTAAGTGTGCAGGGGCCTTCCGAACGCTCACAAAATCTTCCGAACGCAGTGCCACGTGCCAGCCGTGGGACCCTTCAGTCCTCACGCAAGAATGTGCACTTCCACTCTACCGCAGAAGAAGAAGCTGAAGAGGAATTTGACGAGTTTGGCGACCAGGACCTCAAGAAGGCGGAGGAGATACTGCTCTACATTTCTGTTGGGATTCTGTCGCTTTTTGCTCTTGAGCTTTCTCTCCTGTTTATCGCGAATCCGAAGGAGTTCCTCTCGAGCCCTTTCCACTGTCTAGATTTGGTTGTGGTGGTCGTCGCGCTGGTCTTCGAAACGGCCTTCCAGGACCTCGAGAGCGTGGGTTTCCTCGTAGTCGCAAGAACTTGGCGGTTTGTCCGGATAGGTATGCGCCCACCGGGATCCAACTTGCTGCCCCGCCCGTTCTAACTCTCTCTCGCTCTCTCTCTTCCCCCCCCTTCCCCCCACACACCCAACCAGGGCACGCCATCGTGGAAGTGGAGGAGCACGTCCATGAGCACAAGAAGCATGCCGAGACGGAGAATGTAGTCGCCGGGAATGCCACCGTAGAGACGGAAGAGGCAGTTGTGGAAGGCCAGCAAGAAGCGAAGGAAGTGTAGATTGCAAAGCGGAGCAAGAGCGTGCCTTATGATGTGCGCTCGGATGTGCACCGCAAGTGAGTGTCTTGCGTTTCTCGTAGTCGAAGGGCTTTTGTAAAAGTCGTTTGGCCAAGTCACTACGGTAGTTGCCGACCTCTCCACAGAACGGAGAGGGAATTCGTTCGCAAGGCTTCTCATTCTTGCGCCAACGGTCGCAGCTCAGGCGCTACTGTGCCAGGCTGCCGTTGATCTTCGACTCGCGAACCTTGACGTCACACGGCATCTTTCCCTTCTGACTTTCTGAGGTGCCAGAAGCGCGCGCACTCTCGACAGATTCTCTCTCCGGACAGAAACCAAAATCAGCGGCACGGCACTCGCCCCCTTCCTCACCGCTGAGCGCCGCCACATCCTCGCAAAGATCTCGACCGCTGTCGAGGAAACCCGTGCCAGAGTGTTTGCGCGGAGTAGCCGGCGATGCTGCGCCAGCTGCTGGGCGGCAGAGGGCAGCGAAAGCACCTCGGTCGGTGGCTCAGCACCTCCGATTGGAGCTATGACGTCGATGTGCTGGTGGTTGGCGGCGGAATTGTCGGCGCGGCGGTGGCCGCTGACTTAGCCGCGTCTAGCGAGGGCACTGGGCTTCGGATCGGGTATGAAGAAGCTCGTTCGCGGGCGCAGCAGCATGCCTCGTCACACCTGATTCGTTCTGTCGTCCTCTTCGCGCAGGATCGTTGAAGCTGCGCATCCCAGCACCTTGGAGAGCATCTTGGCGTCCAGTGCGCCAGATCCTCGGTGCTATGCGCTGGCGCCTCGATCAATGGAGTATCTGAAGAGCATCTGTCCGGGCATCGGCGACGCCCGCGTGGCATCCCGATTCCACTCGTACTCGTACATGCATGTGTGGGAGAGCACCAGCCGTGCCTCGCTCACGTTCGACGCCGCGGAGATGTCTCACGGTGAAGGGCATCTCGGAGTGATTGGCGAGAACGCGGTGGTACAGGCCGCGCTTTTCGACCGCCTCCAGGAGCTTGGCAGCGGGTCGAGTGCGCCCCTGCGGATGTACATCCCACGGATGCTGAAGAGCCTGGAGCGCCTTCCCGTAGATGGACTGCCGCAGTCGGAGGGGCCCCTTCAAGCGACGTTGGTGCCTCCGGGGGAAGCCGAGGAGGCGGCAGAGGTGATTACGGCGCGACTGGTTGTGGCCGCAGACGGGGCGATGTCAAGCGTTCGGCGCATCTTTGGTTTCAGCGGCTGGGGATATGGATACAATCAACGCGCCATCGTCTGCAGCTTGCGCGTGGATGAGCAAGCAACAGCGGAGAAGGCCATGAGCACGGCGTACCAGCGATACCTGCCGACGGGCCCGGTCGCGTTGCTCCCGCTTCGAGAGGGCCACATGTCGCTTGTTTGGTCCACCACGCCGTCGGAAGCACGTCGTCTCCAGATGTGCAGCGACGTGGAATTCATTGACGAGCTGAATCGTGCCTTGCAGGCCGAGCCGGACGGGAGTCTCCTGTCCCCTTTGAGCGCGAGCATTCCCGTTCCATTCCTCTACCAGTCTCCTCTGTTCGGCTCCTCGGAAGCCGAGCAAAGCTCGGGCTCTTTCGCCGAGACTGCGCTGAGGGGCCCGCAGAGGCTTCTGCAGGCGATCGGGGCAGAAGTGGAGAGCATGGCGAAGACCCTAGCCACGGCGCCCCAGCTATCCGATGACGCTGCGGCGATGCCTCTTCCGGTCATCGCGTCCTTGCAGTCCAAGAGATTCTCCTTCGATCTGAAGCAGGAGCAAGCTTGGCGCTACGCTCATGCTCGCTTAGCTCTTGTGGGTGACGCGGCTCACACAATCCACCCGATGGCGGGGCAGGGCCTCAATCTGGGCATCGCCGACGCAGAATGCCTCACGCGCGAGATCAAGCGAAGCGTGGAGTCGGGAGCAGACATTGGGACGCTGGCTGCTGATTCGGCTCTGATCAACTATGAACGGGAGCGCGCCCCGGTTGCACTCGGCTTCGGGCTCGGGCTCGGCGCGCTGCACCTCACGTACGGAGCTCAAGGAAGATCTGCGCTCGGTCTCGCGCGGGGTGCTGGAATGGGAGTGATCGACTTCTTGAAGCCTCTGAAGGAGCGGATAGCGAAGATTGCGATGGGATCCTAGGCGAAGAGGCTCGAGTGAAACCCGCACAAACGGATGTCTCCATCTTGGGCGAGCCTCGGGACTGCGCTTCACCCTGTCATCTTGTCTAGGAGTGCAGAAACTCTTGACACGTCCACGTGCTCTCTTGGGAATGGCCACAGGCCGCCGCGCTCAGCTTTGCGGAGCGCAGCGTACCCTCCGGGCAGCAGCGCGTCGCCACGAGCCTTTCCAACGGTCATCGACTTCAATTTCCCAGTGGGAGTGCAGAGGGCTAGCACGGTGTGGCCCTTCCGCTTCTGCGGGCCGCGCACGATCCGCGCCCACTCGTCTCTGCAGACCGCCATGTGGAGCAGGCCCTCCGTCCGATGAGCGTATCCATGACGTCCTGCCGCACTGTCTAGCTCGCCCTCCGCACCCTCCTCACTCGTCGCTGCAGGTTCGGCTTCGTCTCCAGCACCATCCCCCTCCGCGTCGTCGGCTTCGACTGTGGGATGCAGTTGTCGAAGTCGCGCGAGCAACTCAAAGGCGCCCCTGTCTCCTCCGGCAGCTCGCATGGCGACGTCCAAGTACGCCGGCCGCGTCAAACGCAGGAGTGGCGGTGGGTGCTGCTGTCCTTCCAAGGGGGAGTCGAGGGCATCGCCGATCCAGCTTCTCAGAGCCTGTGCACCTACTGTGGAAATCACCGGCTCGCCCCGATCTCGCGCAACTTGGTCGTCCGACGCGCTTCCCACCGCATCGGTGGCTACTTTCCTCAGGACGACATAGCTGAAGGGTTCTCGGGCGAAGCCTCTCGCGCTGCCTCGCCGCTTTGCGTCGGATAGGGCAGCAGTTTCTCGGGGTGCGTACGGCGCCGGCTGCCGGAAGGAGCAGAAGGATCCTTGCGGCATGGGGCACGGCCTGTCATGTGTGCAGGGCGCCACCACGGTGGCGTAGCCTCCGCTGTTGTCGAGCACGAACTGTCGCGCCGAGCGCACGACGTGGCTGCCAAATGCCGTGCCGCGCTCGACGACGACCAAGCATCCTTCTGGGGCCAGGCAATTCCACAGGACGCTGGTCACCGCTGCTCGCACCTTGTCGCTTGGAAGCTCGCTCAACGTGTACGTGCACAGGACCACGTCTTGCTTGTCTCCCGCGCTCGCTGACGCGAGGTCCTCAAGAACCTCGAACTCCTGGAGCTCCGGGAAGGAAGGTCTTCTCGCGTCCGTTTCAGGAGGACCGTCCCCGTGCGCAGCCTTGGCAGCTTCCTGGGCTTTCAGCAACTGGTCCAGGACCGTTCGTGTCATGTCACGCATCGTTGCGCTGTGATCAACGCATCGAGCTCTGATCGGTCCGCGAAGCGGCCAGGACAAGTCCCCGGTCGGGCTTGCCAGCGGTACCACGGTGTCCACGTCGTCCGTCTCACAGCGCGGCTCCCGGTCCCACACTCCGGGGTCTTTCTCCGACGGCGGCGCAAGAGCCGCGGCGGTCGCGAGGCCGCTGCCAGCGCCGAAATCAAGCACCCGCTTGGGCTCATCGTGGAGAGCATCATCCCACCAGCTTAGGGGAATGGCGCCGGGGCCCACCTCCAGTGCCCTTGGGCCCATCATGAAAGCCATCTCTTCAAACACGCGCTGCGTGGTGGCAAAGTTTGCCATAGAGGTGAAGGCGGTGTAAGCAAGGGCGTCGTTCGCCCCGTACACCGGGGCGACCCGGTTGTGAACGACAAACGCGCGCTCTCCCGTCTCCAGCGTCTTCGCTTCCACGCGGTCTTCGACTTCTCCATCGCCGAACTGCTGGCTCACGAGAAACTTGGCTGCTTGGTAGAGCGTCTTTCGTTGGCGACTGGAAGGGTCGTCCAGATCCAGCATCTCCTCCTCATCTTGCGACTTGTCCGGCCGACCTCCCAACACGGTCTCCAAGGATGTCTCTCCGCCGGGCCCACCGAAGAGACGCGCCAGCTCCTCCAGCTCGTTCCTTTTTTCCTCCTTCGGCACAGCCAGATCGCCGAAAAGGTTCTCCAGATCCTCCGAGCCCAGATCCGCCAGCGCGGGTGGGTCGTCGCTGTCACGCTCTCTTCGTACCCTGTCTACGATTGTGGCCTCCTGCACGAGGCCGTGATCCGCGTGGATGGCAGCTGCCTTCCACGCCTGCTCTCCATACGGGAGCTGATAGTTCCTATCGTTTGGATCGCGGCCGCCTAAGATCTCCGGAGGCCGGGGCACATCCGAGTCGCTCAGCGCCTGTCCGTACAGCCATCCCACAGGGTGATAGTGGTAGCGAATGCTGGAGTTGCCCAGCTTGGACAGCTGCCACAGCACCTTCTCCCAGTGGCGCCGAAGCTGCTGCGAAGTGCGAAGCTTGAGGAGGCGCTCGAGAGCTCTTGGCAGCCAAGGACCAGGCCGCCGCAGTACTTGGAAGAAGCTTCTGGAGGGCCCGAACACCTCCTTGCCCAGCAGATCCGCTTTGGCCTTGATCCCTCGCCCGGCCATCCGTCTCCTAGTCACACGCGCGTTGGCGCCATTTCCACGCCTGCTTCTGCAAGCACCAAGTCAAAGGGCGCTCTCCCTCCAACTCATTCGCTCTCCACCCAATAACAGTTTCAATATACCGCGAAATGAACCCCCCAACGACTGTTTTGTATTTTCTGATAATATAAATTTTACTATGTGTTGCAAACGGCTAATCGCCCAATTTCTGGTTTGCTCTCGAGTGCCATTTGGCCAGCGAGTGTCCACACAAGTGCGATAGGCAGAGACGGCTGCGAGTAATTGGTCCTGGCCGCTCTCACAGAGAAGCCTGTGGGGCAGATGATACGATTGCGAGGTCTGCCGATGCAGACTGCTTGTGGGCTGGCCCGGTCACGCACACGAAGGGTGCGCGGGCGGATCGCCCGGCTGGCTGCGGAGCTGTGCAGATCCGCGAGCTCCATCCCCCCCGGCAATGCAGAGCCGCAGAGCGAAGGGGTGGAGGACGTCCGCAACCGAGCTGAAGGAGGCGCAGCGGAGCAGAGGCAGCGGACGGCGTCGAAGAGGGCCGGGCGAAGGACCGCGGAGCTCAACAGCGGCGGTGCGGAGATGCAGAGTCGGCCGATTGGCACGCCGGCGGAGAAGATGGAGATCCTGAAGAAGCAGATCGAGATAGCGACGGCCACGTTCAAGAGAGACAAGCTGTACGACGCGATCGACCTGGCGAAATACGTATGCTCGGAGTATGTGAAGCAGCGCCTTCCCCTGACCTCGTGGACGCTGACGGAGGACCACTACTACGCACTGCTGAGCGCTTGCACGCACAGCTCTTACACGCAGGCCAAGGTGAAGACCGCCTTGGACCAGTGCATCACCATCATGGAGATCATGGAGCTTGCGCAGGTGCCCGTCACCATCGAGATGCACGAGGACGTGCTTCGCTTCGCGGCGTCGCTCAAGCTGACAGGCTACTATCACCTGGAGCAGCAGGTGAATCTCCTCATGGACCCCAAGGTGACGCGAGACAATCCGCCGGGGACGAACGCGGGCTACGGGGACCACCCAGAATCGATGCATTGGAGGTACCGAAGCGACGAGCGCCCCCCGTATGTCTGGAGCGAAGAGTTGGTGAACTTGCTGCTGCTGAACGCCTGCCACGCCAAGAGCAAGTACATCGTTCGCATGCGACTTTTCCTCGACGTCTGTATGGCCAATGGGTACAAGCTTTGGGAAGAAACTCTGGAGGGGGTCATCACGGCGATCACGCACATGAACTGGGTCGACGGCGCGACGGTCAACAACTCCCCCGTCGCCGTCCGCCTCCTGCACCACGGTCAGTTGTGGGGCTACGCGCTGCGGCAGGCCTTGGTCGATCGTGTGGTGGATAGCTGCATCTATGAGGAGAACAACTTTCACCTTCACTCCTTGATCCGCTGGGCCTATGCGCAGGGATTCCGGGTCGAGCGCGGCTGCGTATCAGCGGCGCTGCACATCGCGTCCGCCAACGCGGACATGAGACTGGCGGTGTCCGTGTGGAGGCTTCTGGACAGGATGCAGTGCGTGCGTACCGCGGCGGACTACGAGGCGATGTTTGCGCTCTTTGTACGCCGCGGTGACGTCCTCCATGCGCTGGTCACGATGACCCGCATGCACGATGCGGGCTTTCACCTAGATAGGTCGATGTGGGTAGATCTCGCGCAAAAGCTTGGGCGGTCGGTGCCCAGAATTGACTACGCCTACTACATGCTCAGCCATCTGAGGGATCGGGGAATGAAGGTGCCCTTGGTTGCGCTGAACGCCGTCATGGAGGCGTCCGCTTTGTGTGGATACGAGGACGGGGTCTACTCCACCCTCGCAGCCCTGGTCGACGAATTCGGTTTGCAGCCGGACTTGAAGACGTACAATGCGATTTTGATGACCTTTCTGACGAAGCCTGATGATGGGTGGGAGCTGTCGTCCCCCGTGCTCGAGGAAATCCTCGAGAAGAGGCTGGGTGCTGACGCGGATACATTAGACCTCATCCTTTCGATTCTGTCCCAGCAGCAAACGAACAAGTTTCACATGCCTCGATGGCTGCATGAAGGACGAGAAGGTGATGCTGTCCAGCTTCGAAGTAGATGCGAAATTGCCAAGGCCGTCCTTTCGTATTTCCGCGAAACCCTCGGCGTGACACCGGACGGGAAGACGCTGCGGAAACTTGCCATTACCGGAGCGAAGGAAGAAGAAGGAGTCGACTATGCCCTCATCAGCTACGCAAGAAGGCTCATGCTGGAAGTTGGCTACGGGGAGCCTCAGTTCTTCCGCCGCCGGCTGTCTGAGATTCTGAAGGCCAGGGAAGCCGACATCGCTAGGCTTGACCTGCTGGATTAGGGTCGAGCGAGAAGCAAGCATCTTCACTTGGCGTTCTCTTGGGCAATGTGGCGGATTCCTACGGCTTGCCATCATCAGTGCAGGTCGTGATGTGGCAGATGTGGCAGACTCTCTTGCTCCTTCCTTTGCCCCTCTCCCCTTCCCTGCTCAGTTCTCACAAATCCTTCTGGAAACGCACATACATCCGTCGTGTACCGTCGTGAACCGTCGTGTACCGTCGTGCACCGGCCGCGATGGTACACGCGAGGGTCATCGAATGCGATGCGCAGGCACCGAGGCGTTTGCGGCTAGAGCTCGGGATTCGAGTCTTATCACCATGTCCTGCGGATCATCATCATCGTCATCAACATTTCGACACCCAGGCGATGACAAGAGATGGTATATGTGTGAATCCTGGTTGAGCAAGCACTTCCTCTTGGTGTCGTCCCGGCCTTTCAAGAGACGCTTCCGCGCCACAAGCCGAGCTTGGGAGAGGCCATAGTGCCTTCGTCGATCAGCGTCAAAGCGACGCTGATGGACTTCTGCAGATGAGCTCCACGCATGCTCAATTTGCGGTGGGGGACGCGCGAAAGCGATAGTCGATGAGCATCTGCGAGACCCACTTCTCCGCTCCTGGCTTGACCCGCTCAGCAAAATGCAACAGTTTGTTCCCTACGGCATGCCACCCCAGCATGTCAGTCAAGCTTCAAGAGCGAAAAGCGGCAAGGCCCGCTGCCGCCGTTGACAGACCTTTGCTGCAATACATCAGCGCACTTCCTCGCTGTGGAGGCACAGCGATTCCCGCTTCCGGAAACACAGTCCGACCACCTGCGCCTGGTGATGCACCTTGGTGACTCGAGCATGGCCTTGGATCCACGTGCTACGCGGACGGGTGCCTACCGTGCGGTACGTCGTTCAGGTAGAGTAGGATGGTGACGTCCTTTCCATCCACATGAGGAGCTACCCCTTCTCCACCAACGTAGTGAACGATTGTCTGATCCCTGCGAGCCAAGCCAGAGTCCCGAGTTCTCAGCCAAGTTTTACAGGCGTAGAAACAAACCTGCGCGAGGTCCCCTTGGGAAACACAAGGTACAAAGACAAGCTCTACCTGAACATTACTGAATCGTTGGATGGATGGTACCAAAGCTTCTCTGAGAACTGCACGTAGTCGCGTCCCAGCTCCAAGAGGTCAAGCACGCGTCTGGAGACTCATCGTTTTAGTTCTCGTCTCCTTCTCGTGCACGGCGAGCACCAAACCTTGCAATGCTGCCTTCAGCAGGCCTTTGGATCCGCTCTCTCTGCATCTCATCAGCACTGTCATAGGCCTGCACAAGCTGTCGCACTGTGCCAAAAATGGCCACGTCGCGTCTCGTCAGAGGCGCAGCTCGCCAAGAAGCGGAGTCGACATCTGCTGCATACCTGCATCCTCGCTGTGCATATGCGCATGCCCGAGGTCCGGCTGGAGCAAGAGGGTCGACGGCAGCGGAGTCCTCGTGCCTGACGGACAGTCGGCGGCGAGTTGATCCGGCGCAAGATTCTGATCGCCAATCAAGTCGGCGGCTTCCGCCGAGACCTGGCCTGCACGCGAGCACTCGTTCAGAACCAACAGCTTGCGACCAGAGCATGCGGCGAGGATTCACTCAGTACCGCTGCGGAGCTCCTGATTGACCCGATGGTTGAGATAATCCTCGCTGAGAAGACCCTGCCGCTGGCGATACCTGCCAGCACTGACGAAGGCGTCGCACTCCTCTGGACTGAGGAAGTTCGGAACCACCACCACTGGATTGCACAGCTCTTCTCGCCGCGTGCTCCAGTCCGAGGGGGCCACTGCGAAGGCGCCCGAGAAGCGTGGCATGCTCTGCAGTCGCGGAATGTGAAAAAGCCTCTCGCTAGGTTGCATGGTGGTGCCCACAGCTCCCCAGGACACCGTGCTGAGCAGCACTAGCAACGAAGGCCATGTGCAGCGCACAGATACAGAGCACATCCAATCCATTGTTGAAATTGTGCAGAGCTGACAAACGCGTCGGTCTCTTCACTTCGCAGACTCTTCCAAGTCTTCAAAATCCCTCTCCCATTTCCAACTCAAATCAGCGTCACTCTCTCCGAAGTCGCTCTCTGTCCCTCGCAGCTCCGTCACGCTTTCACTTCTCTCGCTTTTATTTGAAATAACTGCTACAGATCTGTTTATCACAAGATATTGAATTCAAGATCATCAGTATATATATTTTAAAATAAATAATTTATTTTTTGAAATGAGAACAGACGAATCGAGAATCCTGCTGTTGAATTCTGGACTTTCCGTTCAAGTGTACAGGACGGTATAATACTGTACAGTTTGTGTGGTTTGTGGTTTGTCTGCCGACGCCCACAGCGGCGCTCTTCCACCAAGCGACGAGTCGGCAGAATCGATGGCGACGATGACGACTGCTGTGGCGGGTTCCCGACGCTACAAGCGCAGACGCTTGGGAGAGTTGGGACGTGGAGAGGAGGAGGAGGAGGAGGAGGAGGAGGCGCTGTCCAAGCTGCTGAAGCAAGCGGAGGAATACGACGAGTATGTGACCGTAGGAGAGCGCCGAGCTCTGCGGCAGAAGGAGCGGGACGCCCAGCGAAGGCAGAAGCGAGAGCGCACGCGCGAGGAGGGCATCGACGACTACAGCGAGCGACGGCAGAAAGCGCTGGAGGCGTTGGAGGAGCAGAAGCGGCGGGAGGAAGAGGAGGCGCAGCGGAACTCTCTGCTGGACACGCACGAGACTCTCCTGGAGAAGAGAGAGATGCTCGGCGCGGCTGCTGTGAAAGTGACGGAGCAGGAAAGCGCGGAGGACCGACTGCTCCGAGAGGCCAGCCAAGTGGCCACGAACGCGCTCCAGAGTCGCCAGGAGATTGCCAAGGGGGCGAGGTACACGGAAGCGCTCAAGACGAGCTGGCGACCGCCGCGCTACTACCGGGACTTACCGGAGGACGAGGTGGTGCAGATGCGGAAGAAGTGGCACATCCTTGTGGAGGGGGAAGCCGTCCCGCCGCCCATCAAAACCTTCCGCGAGATGAAGCTGCCGGAAGCGATTCTCGCAGCTCTGGAGGGGCGGGGCATCAAGAGGCCCACCCCCATCCAGGTCCAGGGTCTGCCGGTGGCGTTCTCGGGGCGAGATATGATAGGCATCGCCTTCACCGGAAGCGGCAAGACCATCACCTTCAGCCTGCCCCTGATCATGCACGCGCTGGAGGAGGAGGTGAAGCTGCCCTTGGAGCCGACGGAAGGTCCCGTGGGCGTGATTCTGTGCCCGTCCCGAGAGCTTGCGAGGCAGACCCACGAGGTGGTGGAGACCTACTGCAAGGCGCTGTCCGATCGGGGGCACCCGCGGCTCCGCACGCTTCTGGTGGTGGGCGGCGAATCGAAGCGGGACCAGATCACGGCGGTGCAGCGGGACGGGGTGCATTGTATCGTGGCCACGCCGGGCCGTCTGAAGGACCTGCTGAATGCGCGGAAGATCAACTTGGACGTGTGCAAGTACCTCGTCCTCGACGAGGGCGACCGGATGCTTGACCTGGGCTTCGACGAAGAGGTGCAGGGCATCATCAACCACTTCAAGGGTCAGCGGCAGACGCTTCTGTTCAGTGCGACCATGCCGCAGAAGTTCCAAGACTTCGCCAAGAAGACGCTGGTCAAGCCGGTCATCGTGAATGTGGGCCGGGCTGGCGCGGCCAATCTGGACGTCATCCAGGAGGTGGAGTACGTGAAGCAGGAAGCCAAGATCGTGTACCTGCTCGAGTGCCTGCAGAAGACGGCGCCCCCGGTTGTGATCTTCTGCGAGCGCAAGGGGGACGTGGACGACATTCACGAGTATCTGCTGCTCAAGGGGGTTGCCGCGGTGTCCATCCACGGCGACAAAGATCAGGCGGAGCGGACGCAAGCCATCCAGCGCTTCAAGAACCTCGAGAAAGACGTGCTCGTCGCGACCGACGTCGCTGCCAAGGGCCTGGACTTTCCCGACATTCAACACGTGATCAACTTCGACATGCCCGAAGAGATCGAGAACTACGTCCACAGGATAGGGCGTACCGGACGCTGCGGGCGGACCGGCGTCGCGACCACCTTCATCAACAAGAGCGTGCCCGAGTCGGCCCTGCTAGATCTCAAGCACCTTCTCGTCGAGGCGCGCCAGCGCGTTCCGCCCGTGCTCTTGGCTCTGGATGATCCGGACGAAGATCTCAGCGGCGTAGGCGGCGTTCGCGGCTGCCGCTTTTGTGGCGGGCTGGGACACCGCATCACCGAGTGTCCGAAGCTCGACAAGGATGCCAGGCGAGTCGCCGGCAACAAGCGTGACTTGCTTCGAGGTGGCGCCGGATACGCGGCGGAGTGTTGATGGAACGAGTCGCAGCTGGAAGCATGGCATGCAATAAGTTGATAGAACTAGGGCTAGAAGGTCACTCAAGGAGACGCGCAACGGCGCCATGTACCCTTGCTCCCTTCTGGAGAGGTGCTCCTCTTCACAATCATCATCAATCAACGGCGAAGCAAAAAGTCGTGTCCACAGCGGGACAAAAAGGACAGAAAAACATCAGGACAGAACAAAAAACAGGACAGAAAAACTACCGGACAGATTCGACCCGGAGCGCTCCGAAGTATTCCATCTACTTGATGACGCCAATCGTTTGCGGGATTGGCTGAATCTGCTCCAGCTTCCACCACCCCTATTTTGCCATTGCAGAGGCCAAGGAAGCATTGAGTTGAAGGTATCTGAGGCGAAGTTTCCCCGTCCCCAACGTGGACTGTCGACGGCAGGGCTCATCTGCCTCGCGAAGGACTCTCGCGATCTTGCAGCTGCACTTGGAATCTCGGCATCATGTTCCGGTCCCTTGTCGTCGCCGCCGCGGTGCTTGCCACGGCTTCTGCCTTCCAGGTGGCGCCGGAATTGCCTGTCCTTGCACCAGGAAGATCCGCTCATTTCCCGCCGACTTCCAGGCACCTGTCCGCGCCCCTGGCCGCACCAACTCGCTTGCTCTCGATGCGGAGATGAGCAAGTCCCTGCCTTTCCTGGAGCGCCCGGAGAAGCTGGACGGATCCATGGTACGGAGCAGAGGATCAATGGCGCTGTGAGTTGTTCTGGCGGAAGCGCTGAAGCCCCAAAAATAACAACTCCACCGCCGGGCGAAGATTGGCGACGTGGGCTTCGACCCGATGGGCCTCTCCAACCAGGGAGATCTCACGTACATGCGCGCTGCGGAGATTAAGCACGGCCGGTGAGCAAAACGCGGAGCGGTCTGATGCACGAAGGGAGAGGTCGCTAACGAATGCTTTCTTGGCACTTCTTGGCGCAAGTGTTGCGATGCTTGCCACGGTTGGTTTCGTTGCGGCACAGTTCGCCCACGTCCCGGGAATGGCTGGCTCCGCCGATCCCAATCCGTTCAAGATGCTGGCCATGGTGCCCCTGTCCGCGCACCTTCAGGTTCGAAGCGTCCCCCTGTTGGCCGGGCGGCTTCCGTTTCCTTGGTATGTTTGCACTGAAAATTGTTCGAATTGCTCGAATTGCCGCGCAGATCCTTCTGGGCATCGGCGTCATTGAGCTGATGAACTTGGAGAAGACCTACAACTCTGATGAGCCCTGGGATCTCGGCTGGGGCACCAGCCGGCTGAATGGCATGACCCCCGAGCAAGTTGACACCATGAAGCTGAAGGAGCTGAAGAACGGCCGCCTCGCAATGATCGGCATCACGGGCATGATGGTGCAGACCGCCTTGTTCGGTGAGTGCCAGAGCCTTCCCAGACAGTTGCAAGTGCGATCCATTGCCCTGACGTCGCTGCAATTCCCATGCGCACAGGCAAGCTGTTCTAAGCGGCGTGCATGCGTGCGTGCGAAGCTCGTAGGTACTTGCTGCAGACCAAGGCCCTGGCGGCGGTGCACCATGTAGCTTGCTTCAGCCGCGAAACTGCCACGGTGCTGCAGTAGCGCTTGCCATACCAAAAATTGTAATATCTCACTCGGCGATCCGCCTGCGGCTTTCGCCTCGTCATGTCTCCACGAATTGGAGGTTCTGCCAGTAGTCGATGGAATCCAGCGCGACTTCACAACTTTCCTTCACCATGTCCTCCTCGTCCGCCACATACTTGCTCAAAATTGCCTCTGCCGACACTCCTCCAATCGCTCCAAGGGCCTCTGCAGCCTCGTGGCGCACCATCCGATGCTCCTCTCTATTCTCGAGCGTCCGAATCAAGGCTGGCGCAGAAGACGCCGCCTGTACTTGGCCCAGCACGTAGGCCACCTCGTGGCGGAAGAGCGCATTCTTATCCTGCAGGCCTGAGCACAGAGTCTCCACCGCGGTCGCCTCCGTCTTGGCGCGGTTCCTCAGCGAGAACATCGCCCGGTACCTCCGGAAAAGCGACTCCTCCTCGTCCAAGAAGATACGGCAGATTTCCTCCGTGCTCAAGCCATCTTCCAGTGGCGGGGCCGGATCCACGGACAGATATCCCCCCGACGCCGTCCGTGCGCCCGTAGCAGCACCCGACGCCCTCTGCTGATGCTCCAGCAAGGCCACGGCTAGCTCGCAGGTGCTTTGCACCTCGGGCGCCGCATCCTCTTGAGCCACGTGTCAGCCGTTCTCCTCCCTCTGCTGCAAGGTGGCTCTCTCAGCAGCACACGTCCTTACCTAGATGCTCCCGCAGGACCGGCAGCGCCGCCTCGTGGCCGATGGCCCCCAGGGCCTCCGCGCATTCGTGCCGAACAATGGCGTCGTCTGCGGCGTCTCGGAGCACCTCGGACAGCGCCGGGATGGCCGCCACACTGCCCACTTGTCCCAGGATGTACGCCACCTCGTGCCGCATGAGATCGCTGTCCTCGCGATTCTGCAGTGCTCTCGTCAACGCGTCCACCGCAGCTTGGCGACTGTCAGCTGACGCCTCTGCAGACGACGCCAAAGTCCGCAGGAGGAACGCAGCATGCGTCCGCTTGCCAACGGGCTCGGACAGGTCTAGCAGGCTGCCTTGCAGCGCCTCCACAGGTCGAGAAGCGTTCATCTCCGTTTCCTGCGGCGTCCAACGGCCCAAAAGTCCGTCGCCGGAGATGAGAGGTTCGGACAGCCAACTCGATTTTGTGCGGCTTCAAAACGACCATTATCGAAATGGAGAGGGAGATCAGAACTGCACGACGTCGCCTCGGGCGTAGGACAGACGGAAGCTGGGCGGGACAGGGAAGATCCTCTGCGACAGAGACGCGCCCGTAGCGCATCTGTCCGCGGAGGGCCAAAAGCGCCAGAGGCGCCAGAGGCGCCAGAGGGCCGACACCGCGTGGGAGTGGCTGTGAGTGGCGGAGGGACCTTGCTGAGCGCTCCGCATGTGGCAGAGCATTCGAGAGGCGCTGGATGCCGCAGTCGCCGCCGATGCGGCTCCAACTGACGAAGCGCCGCTTTCTGGAGCCGATTTTCGGGAGAGCCACACCATTGTGAGCGCGTCGGGCGACACAACAATTAAGGTGGAGAAACGACTGCCGCGTTTCTTGAGGGTCTAGTCGGAAGCTCACACAGTCTTGACACAGGTCTTCGCGCCCCGAGCCTTTGCAAGAGTGCGGCGCAGTTGTGGAGTGGCTTCGAAAGTGTTCGTGGAAGAAGTGTCGCAGGAGTGGGAGGAGTTGGGACAACTGGGCCGCAGCGGCTCTCATCTGGCCTTCACTGCGTCGCAGCGCTTCGTGATCAAGACCGTGCCCCGTGCAGAGAGTCTGCAGCTGCGAAGAATGCTGCCCAGACTGGTTGCAAACGCGGCGGAGCGAGAAGAGAGCTGCCTCGCACAGATTCTGGCGCTCTTCCGCGTGAAGAGCAGAAGGCGTGGCGGGAGGAGGCGATATGTCACAGTGGCAGAGGCAGTGTATCCTCGAGTGCCCGGCGTGAGGCCGATCACCTTCGACCTCAAGGGCAGCTGGGTGGCAAGAACGGCCCAGGTCCCAGCGGACTCCATCTTCCACGAGGACTTTGCAAAGAATGAACCACCACCACCATCAGCAGCAGCAGCAGCGGCAACAGCAGCAGCAACAGCACCAGCAGCAGCAGCAGCACCACCACCACCACCACCACGACCAACAACACAACGACCAACATCACCACCGCCACCACCACCACCAACATCACAAATATCACAAATAGCAGGGGGGGCACCAGCGGGGACAACAGGGGATGCGGATGCTTTGGAGATGTCGCCTCAGCTTCCCCTTGTGCCGGTTCCCCTCCTCAAAGACAACAACCTTCGATGCGCTCGGGACACCTTCAAGAAGATGTCCGGACGGCCGCCACTGCTTGTGTGGCCCGCGAACGTGGCAGAGCTCTGCCGGAGCATCACCGCAGATGTTGAGCTGCTGGTCGATTTTCATTGCATGGACTATTCCTTCCTGGTCGCCTTGGTGCCGGAAGGAGCGGAGCAGAAGGCGGAATTCGATGATTCCGAGTACAAGTGGTGTCGAGTGACCTTCTCCGGCAGGCCGTACCGAGCGTACTATGGCATCATTGATATCCTGTGCCGTTGGGATGCGAGGAAGAGGGCCGCACAGGTTGCCAAGATGGCGCTCGGCAGCTCCCGGAGGGGCTTGAGCACTGCTCCGCCGGAGCGCTACGGGAGGCGTTTCCTATCGTTTGTGTCTTCAGTTTTCGACGACGATCCCGCGAAGGATCTGAGAAGCGGCTGAGAGCGCTCAAGACAACTCTTAGAAGAATGATTTTCAGATGTGACAAAGACTGGCACCGGCCTTGCGGCCGGTCTGCTCTACGAAAACGCACCGAGAGCTTCTTATTCCTCTGGCTGCGACAGTGGATCTCTACAGGATCGTGATGGTCTGGAGGAGCACCCGCGAGCTTAGAAACAGGACTTCGACGACCTCTCGGAAGACTCTCCAGCACTGCAGCACGAAGCGGCCGAGCCTGGATGGCTTTACTCGCAACAGCTTTGATGCCACCATACGATTCCCGGGGACATGGATGCCCTCTACAGAAGCCTGCTCCGTGTGGGAGCCGCTGACCCTGGCGGCGGACCAGCTTCTCTGGCGGACGATGGCGTTGACGTTGGAGAGCGTCTGCCCGGCGTGGCGGGGCGTCGGCACACGTTCGAACGTTCTTCGGAATAAAGATGGGACGTTCTCGTACTCGTGGATCTCCGCCTCCTCTTCTCCTGGCTTGCCGTGACTTGTGCGTTCTCCTCCTTCGTCCGTCCTCATCGCCTCGTGCACCGCCGCCGGATGCGGCTTGGTGTCCGAAAAGCTTTGCCAGAACCTGTCGCTGCCCGTGCAGACCGCGTGAACGCCTGGAGGCAACACCACCGGACACGAAAAGTCGGGCACCATTCTCGACGAAGCCTTGCTGCCGAGGAGTGGGGCCCGTTGGGCAAAGCGAATGACCACGTCGGGGTCCAGAGTGGCCGGAGCTGCCGAAAGACAGCCGCAACAGATCGCGCCGAGACACAAAATCCCCAGGAAAGTGCATCGCACGCCGGCGCGGCGCTTGGGGAGCTTTGCGTCCAAGTTCTCCAGGATGTTCCTCGAGTCGGGTCTTGCGAGCTGCGTGTGCCACGGACTCACGCAATCCTCCGTGTGATCTGCGCTGCTCAGCAAGCCAGTCTTGCACGGACTTGCGAAGTCCATCGACGCGCAGGGACCTTCCTCTGGGCTTGGCACACGCAGATGCAGCGTGTTACACTGATGATCATCGTCCGACTCCTCGTGCGCGGAAGCAGGGCGGTGGAGGCTCTCTTCGGTCGCTGTGGTCAATGCCTTCGCGGGCCCGTGGCTCGCGCTTCCGTTGCTTCTGTTCACGAGCGTGTGAATGTCGAAATCAGACGCAACCGTCTTTTGATCGAGTTCGTGCGTCGCTGAGGACCCCCCGTCAGGCGGGAACGAAACCCTGGAGAGCAACCGAGATCCGGGCCGCGGGTCGTTCTGCATCTTCCTCGCTGTGTCGATGAGCCCGCAGCTGCTGTCAATGGGTAGCGATGTCAGCGACTCGAGCAGGTCCTCCAGCTCGGCCAGCGTCGAATCGCCGCTGGGTCCACTCTGACTGTTCGTCGCCACGTCCTTCGAGCAGTTTGCTGACGGGGACAGCTCCTGAAGACTGGTGTTGAGGATGCCGTGCACCTCCTGGAAGACCTCCTCTTGGACGCGCTGGATCCTCCCGCTGTCGCAGCTCCCTTGCTGCCGTGGTCGGGACGCCTTCCGGATTCCACAAGCCGGCGTCGTGGCGGGCGTTGGGCAAACGGTGGAGCCTTGATGCTGAACCGGTGCTGCCTCCGTCGTCACGGCAAGTGCGGGCGTGCTGGACAACAGGCTTGGACTCGTCACACCGCTGATTTCCGCAGCGCTCTCCGACGGATCTGGCGCACTCGGCTGGGCAGGCGACGGCAAGATGATGATGAGGTCCTCCGACGTCACCGTCCGCACGAGCGTGGCGGGCAGCTCATCGGCTGGCCTTCCGCCTGTAGGCTCATCTAGCTGCTGCGCCTGGCGAACCTCCTCCTGCTCACCGACGTCGTTGCCGTGCTGTGCGGACTCCTCCCTAACGTCTGTTCGACCACAGTCCGCGCTGCCAAGCAGACTGACTTGGGCGTCCTCGCTCTCCGATGTCGCGTCGAAGACTGCCGTGAACTGATCCGGAGACTTGTCGATACACGCCTCAACGACCGAGATCTCTAGGGAGCCTGCGTCGGTGCCCACGTCCTCGCCGGCTGTCGCCAGCGTCGCGACTTCGGCGCAGCTTTCGACGGAGCTGGATTCCACGACGAGTGACGAAGGATGGACCGTCTCACTCAGCTCCTGCTTGCGAGGCCCTGGCTTCTCTGGTGGCGACGGAATGTCCGACAGAAAGCTGTCGGGCACTCGCTCCATTCGCAGCGGCCCGCGCGGAAGCAGGTTCTCCTTGTCGCTCTCTAGAGCAGAGAAGGTTGTGTCGTCGCCGGCGTCGGAGCCGTCGTCTCCCGAGGATGAATCCTCCGCTGCCGGAGCACTTTGCCACTTCATCATCGCCTCCAACGTCTGCTGCTTCTCGCTCTGCTCTCGCAGTGCGTTCTTCTCGGACACGAGCAGTTCATGAATCTGCGCAGTCCTGCCGGCGGCGTCCGCCGAGCAGCGCGCCTTGGCCAGCTGCTTCCGCAACGAGTCCCGGCGCATCTGCAGGCCGATGATCTGCGGCCCCATACTATCAATGAGCGACAGCGCGTAGCTCTCGTCAATCTCAGTGCCTTTGGCGCAAACGCTCTGCCGCAGCTGCTCCAACGCGCGCTCCGCTTGCTTCACCGATGAGAACACGACGCCGGAGAGCTCCCACGGCGCCTTGTCGGTGCTGGGCGCTTGCGAGGCCGCGCCGTCGCGATACATTGCAAGGGGGCTCGGATTGGGAGCGCAGGCCTCCATGGTGGAGAGAGCGCGGAGCGTACGGGAACCTCCGTGTCCTCGCACAAAAAGAGAGAGAGAGAGAGAGGGAGAGAGAGAGAGAGAGATAGAGAGAG
>JAAMXY010000755.1:0-40923 GCA_019677205.1 Pinguiococcus pyrenoidosus
TCTGCTGCACAACGAATCGAAGAAGCCGACTGGTGTCTGACGCTTCCGGCTCGGTTAGCTTGACTAGAAGCCCCGCCTGGCTCCGGTCCACAACCAGCCGCATGTTCGGGCAGGGCGCCACGACAAGTCCCTCGCAAAGCATCTGCATCGCCAGCGGCACGACGTCGCCCAGCTGCTCAGACGCAAGAGAGGTTGATCGGTCACGGAGGAAGAAGGCGTCCCGCGGACTCACATGCACCAGGAGGAAAGCGCCGCAGGCATCCACTCGAGCAACGAATGCCTCGGAGAGCGGCTCGCTCTCATCCCCAGCACGCCGCCCTCCCACGGTCCGAAAGGAGCAAAGAGCGACATCCCTCGGAATCGCGACAATGACCGAGCCAATCTTCCAGTCCATGCCGATCGCAGTTCCGCTGACAAATGCGGTGCCCATGCAGGTCAGCTCTGCATAGTCCATCGAGACCGCTCCACGCTGCTCAGGCCGCCGCGCCCTGTCGCAAAAAGTCACGCGTACTCCGGGGCAGAGGGCCACGGATTCTCCCGCCATGGGCAAGCCCAAGGGTCCCGTGAGGAGCTTCATCATCGAGATCGCATCAGCGAGGGCCGCTGAGGTGCTGGAGGCGAGCTTGCTATCAAGGTCGCACCACTCGACAAACCTGTGGGAAAGGGAAGACAGCAGCATTGCCTCAAACCTCCCCTTGGTGCCAGCGGCAGCATTGGACTTGACGTCGCTCTCCGGCCGGGAGCTCGCGGCCTCCCGTAGAAGCCGGCCGAGTTCATCGATGAGGCCCACGCGGTCCATGTCGGGCCACGGCGTTACGAGCTTCAAGCTGGAGAGGGGGCTTCCCACCTCAAGACGCTGGGGGAAGGACAGCAGCGCCGACGCAGTCAGGATGTCCCCCAGAGGATCGTGCGTGTCGAGCCGCAGCAGAAGGTCAGGAAGCTTGGATTGGGAGAGTAGGAACGACATCCGTCGGACCGGACGCGACCCCGCGGCGGCTTGCCGCTGATCCAGAGTCGTGTCGGAATCGCAGTCAACAAGATGCACGCACGCGTGCAGCACCTGTCTCACGCAATCCACAAGGTCCGCCGGCGCCGGTGACGCTGAGGAGAGCCCCCAGCTAGCGAGGCGCATCTTCATCCGCATGATGGCGCAGAGTGTACGCTGAGACCTCCCGCCAGATACGGATAGCATGCCCGCAAAGTCTTCGGTGTTCAGGCCATCACCAGGCCACGGTCCCGCTGGTTCTCGACTTCCACATGGCGGTTGCGGAAGGAGGGTTTCTCCGGTCTGTACTCCTTCCTCGGCGGTTGCGAAGAGGCACGTCCTCCCCGCTCCGCACATCGATGCCGTGGTGACCCCGTGCGCCTTGAGCTCCTGTCCCTCAGCTGCCTTGCCAACGGTACTGGAGGACGACGCGGTTGAGGCAGCGGCGACTTCTCTCTTCGGCAAGGTCGCAAAGTATGTCAGGATCGCGCGACCGAATGCATGCTCCAGTCTCGAGTGCAACAAGCTCGTGCTCGTCTGTCGGCCAAGTCCGCTGAGCTTCGCGGCAATGCAGTCCTCCTCACAGCGCCCAGCCAGATCAATTGCGGCGGCCCGATCATGCCACATGAGGTCCGAGAGAACTGCCCACCTGCTCCGGGAGCGTCCGTGAAGGTCCAGGCTGCGGGGGCCTTCAAGCGCCGTTTCCAACGGGGCCTCGCCGGTGGCGCTCGAGCTCCACGCTTCACGCCTTCCCGAACACTCGGCCTCACAGTCTAAGCCTGACAGAGATGCTCCAACGAGAACCTGGGCGCAGGAAGGATCAACCACGCGGCGGTCGAACGGCGCAGACACTTGGAGCTTGCCATCGACGAAGAGGCCGAGAGAGCACCGGGAGGCCGGTTCGCCACTAGTGCTGGGTGCCTCAGCTGCTTGATTTCCTCCATACGAGAGGCACACGTGCTGCCACACTCCAGCGCGCAGCGGCATGGGTGCCACCAAGGTCACGGCACTCACGGGCGGCTTTCCGGGCCGGTCAGGCCTTCCAGGCTTCTCAGGCTCCTCAGGCTTGCCAAGGTCGTCCAAGGGCGCAGGCGAGCCAGATTCGCCGTGGTCGCCATCGTCCACTCTCGCGGTGACGCAGATGCGGTAGTCCGACCCCTGCCTCATTAGATAGAGCACCGGATGGGGAATATCCCGGTCGTCCTTGCATGAGACGTGCTCTGCCCACGAGCTTTGATTTGTCGAGAGATCGCTGCTCTCCTCGTGATTCGGGCCCTGTCGGAGAGAGCGCTGGAGAATCCTTGCGGCAGAAGGCTTTATGAGGTCCATGCCCTCCTCCAGCCGCTGAGCGTCTCGCATCCTCGCACACAAGACTGAGAAGTCTACGGAAGCGTCCTGAGAGCTGGTAGGTCTAGATGCCTGAGTTTCGTCGCTGCCCTCGGGTCCTCCTGGACGCGGCATTTGATCTAAGAACAACCAGCATGACAAGCTGTAGCCCTTCGCCATTGGGCTTTCGCACAGGTCACGAAACGGGATCGGGCTGGCAGACGGTACCGGCCACTGCTGGGCGAGGAGAGGCTCCGTCTTGGCTTCCTCGTATGTTCGACTGTTTCTCATCTGCTTCTCAGCTATCGCCTCCAGGTCTTCTCGAAGTCTGCGCATCTCCGCCAGTGCGCACGATTGAATCTTGCAAAGAACTTGGCTGGCAGAACTTTCGGGAGCTGACGCCGCGCTCTTCATCATTTGGAGAAGACTCGGGCACGGGCCAAGATCCGCCGGGCTCAAACTATCTCCACCGCGAGCATCCGGCTGTCGATCATCTCCACTTCTGGGCTCTTCAAAGAGCTCACCCGACTGGTTGGGATATCTCCCCAGCAACCGCTGCAGCACCCGCGACGAAACCGTCGAGGGAAGGGAGCACAAAGCCGACTTCTGCACGTGGAGAAAGGCAGATGCAGCGTCCTCGGCGGTTTGAAGTCGTTCCGCAACCTCCAGCATGGCAAACATGCATGTGTGATATAAGACCTCCTTGCGCAGCATGACCTCTCCTGCGCAGGCATCTGCCGCGTGCTCTGCGGCTTGCGTCCCGCGCAGCTTATGGGACGAGAAGGCCGATTGGCTCACTGGGACGCAAGCTGGAGTGCAAGACCGTTCCCTCGATTCTTCCGACTTGATGTGCAGCGACGTCGACGCCAGCACCTGGGACATGCATTCAACGTCTCGGAGGCACGCCTCCAAAAGCAAAGCCATCTGCCCCGGATCGCTCCCAAAGAAGATGGTCGTTCCAGTGAGGGCCGGCGTCGCCACCTCTGCAGGCCAGAACGCATTCTGTTTCCTTGCTCCTGTGTCGCTGGAAGATCTTCGCAAGGGCGCAGCTTCAGGAATGGCCTGCCGGCCGTTGGTCTTGCCTTCGAGATCCGAAGCATCGGCGCTTCCCTCGGCCGCCTTGCTCGATCGGCCAACTGAGGCCCCTTCCAGGTCATCGCCCTCCTGCTTCTCCGCGCCGTCACCGTCACCGTTTAGAATCCGGAAACTGCCAACGCCGGGAAGGAGGTTTCCATTGCCAGCAGCTGATACGCTTTCACCGGCGTTCGGGCCAGGCCAAGAGATCATGCACGGCAGAGAAGCTTCTCGATTGTTCAGATTCATGTACCGAAGCGCCTCCAGTGCAAACGCCAAGTTCGCCAGCTCCTCTTCCTCTTCACTCCACACCCGGTTGCTCCCATGACTCCAGGACTCCCTGGCCCGCCAGCACACGCTTTGCCGCAGCTCTTCACAGAGCTTTTCGTTCTCCTGCAGGAGAGTGACTTTGGTACGCAGCAGAGCGAGTTCACAGTCAGTGAGCACGCCGTGCAGGGGGTGGTTGCCGCGCTGAGCAAAACCTCCGTACAGAGTTGCATTCGAGGAGCCGCTCAAGCTCTGCAGGATGTCCCTCAGTCGTATGTAGGTACTGGAGAGGGCAATCTGGCCAGCAGCTCGCTTGGCCTGCTGCGTCTTCTCGTCTTCAGAAGGCTCACTTGGTGTCGTGCTCCGTCGCCCAAGCTTCCGTCCATCGTGCGTGCGTTGTCCATCGGAGAAGTGACATCCGTAAAAGGTCATTGGATGCCAGCTCGAACGCTGAATTACCGACGACACGGCGGCAGTAGCCCCAGGACAGTGCATCTCCCCGAGGAGCACCCGAGCCTCTCGTAGCAGGGCTGCCTCGAGTCGCGCACCCATCTCTGCTTGGAAAAGAATCCGCTGCAGCTGCGAACGCCGGGTTGTGCCGTGCAGCAAGCTCATGCACAGAAGCTCCTCCGCCCGCACAGTCCCTGTCTTGCCGCTTTGTACAAGGCCAGCGATCGACTTGCCAAGATTCTCAACGAGAAGAGTGCTGTCCTCTCCGTCTTGGTCCGTGTTGGACTGCAGAGCGGTTGGCGTGCTTGCCGATGCAACGCCAGATTGGCCAGTGAGCCCGCTGTAGACTGTCCGGAGCGCTACCGCCACGCCACAGGAGGATTGCCTCGGTTCGGGATCCCCGACTATGGGTCTCTGCCAGCCAACGGAGTGATCGCGGAGATGTCCACTTCCGTCCTCCAGGGCTTGCATGAAGACCTTGCAGCGCTTCTCGGCGAGAAGCCTCCATGCTGCCGACACGATCTCACCCTTCGCGTCTGCTCGGGGAGTCATCGATCCCATCCGACTCTGTGAGCAGTCGTGGACGATTCCCACCAGCCCACAGAGCAGACACTCGGTCGCTCGCCGGAGCACTTTTGCAAGGCTTTCACGAACTCGATGCGCCATCATCGACTGCTTCGCGCAACAGCCTGGGCGAACGTGACGGTCAAGCTCACGCGCTGGGCCGACGTCTTCCTCCACCATGCCGAGAGAAGCCAATGCGACGAGAAAGCTAGGGTCAGAAGGATGCTCCAGAAGCTGCCATGATTCCAGCACGATTGCTACGAAAGCTCGAAGTGTGCGAAAGACGGTGGGCAGGTATGGCTCCACGATCTGGATGGTTCGTTCCCGGTCGCTTGTGGTGAAGAGCTGAGCTCCCTCGGACTGATGATCTCCTCTGCCAGCTATCTCTTGCTCGAACAAGTCCATGGCGCTGTGGAGCGCAAAAAGTAGGCTTGCGGACCCGTCGTCAGAAGTCGGCATCAACAGGGATCGCACACTCGTTGCTCGCTTCGTCGATGGGCTCGTGCTTCGCGCTCGAGCGGGCCTTTGCGAGAGCGGCTGCGGAGCGAACGAGTATGCCGCCGCAAGGGTCTCCGAGCTCTCCGAGTACCGTCGTTGTCTTGGGTGCAAAGGGCGAGACGGAAAGGCAGAGGTTCGCGCTCCCTCCGCGTACTCCGCTTTCAGTAGCGTCAAGACGAGGGTCTCGAGCGCAGAGTCTCCATCCCCCGAGCTCCGTAGCTCTCCCGGAATCGGCTCCAGCGAGGCTCGCCTCCGTCTTGAGGGCGTTGGAGCTGTGTACATTGGGCTCAGAGCATCGCCGAGGTGCCTTATTTCCGTGGCGGAGATGGGCCGTCCGAGAGGTCGTAGCTTGTTCGGGCTAGACTGCGGCACGCTTTGGCGATGGCTTCCGCCTCCCCTTTGGGCCGCCTTCTCGTCAGGAACCTGCGGCGTGCTCAGCGGCAATTCTTCCCTTGCGCTGCAGTCGTCCTCCTCCGTCTCGGAGCTGCGGGTGATGTTCTTCCCTTGTCGTGAGGGATTCCTGCTCCCGGTGGCGCCCGTGGGGCTGTCGAAGCTCCCTGGGATGCTGGCGGCTCCCCGACTGGTGTCCGACGAGCTTCCGAGCGATCGCACTTCGTCGACACTGGCCTCTCCGTCGCGATCTGCTTTGGCTTTGCCGTTTTCGGCACCCCTGCCGTTCGTTGGATCGCCGATTGTGGCCGCTCCGTCCGCCGATCTACGCACGCTGGCATCCGACGTGAACCACTCAAGGATGTGCGCGCTGTTGCCCAGCCTGTCTTGCAAGTAAGTCAAGCTCGGCGCGCCTGAGGACGTGGTGGGTCTCAGCGGCACGCCATCTTTCCTGGGCTTCTCTGCTCTGCCGAGGTATCTGTCCAACAAATCTGTAACCACACCGTCGCACGCTGCGAAGCAGACTTCTAGTCCGCGGGCATACAGCTGCGACCTCCGGAGGATTGCGCCTCTGGTGTACTGCCGTGTCGCCCGATCTCTGAGAGATCTGCCAGCATCGTTCGCGGCACACAGCAAGAGATGGGCGCCTCTTCTCCTCGGAGCAGCCTTTCCTGCCCGACTCTTGTCCCGTTGCCTTGCGATCTGGGAAGACTTTCTCGACGCACTGCTCAGCGCCTTTCTCACGAGTTCGTCCTCAATTCTGCCGGCTTCCCTCAGGGCAGCAGCGGCAGGATTAGACACACTCTTTGCCAGGTGGAACCCGTCCTGCAAAATCTTGGCGACGAGCTGCATTGCCACAACTTCGAGCTTGGAAAGAGCTTGTCGAACCTCAGCTGGAGCGCCGTCGTCCGCATGATGACGACGGACGAGCGCCTTCAGAAGCACCTTCAGCTCCTGCAAGGTAGCGGAAGGATAGAAGACGCAGCTCCGAAGTGCGCAGAGCTCCTTCATAAGGGCAAGAAGAACGGGAAAATGCCCAGGCAAGCAGGCTCTATCCGACGTTTCGGCGCTCGAGTGCCTGATATCATCAGATGCTTTGGTCTCGGCCTGCCTAGTTCCCTGACGCAGCCATTCGCTTCCCATCTTGAGAAGCCCCTGAAGATGCGTAACTATCGGAGAGGACCACGCTTCATGATGCTGGCTGAGGTGCGGGATGAGAATCACTTCGCCTAGGCCGTTGCAAGCGTGATCAAGCTGCCGAACAAGGTACCGCTGGAGCTGCATCAGGACCTGCGCTAGAGGGCGCTCGGAAGCTTCTCCCTCCGCTTTCCAAGCGCACTTCTGAGGACTCTTGAAGTGAAGCTGACGCTCCTGCCCAGGGATCTGATCTGGAAGCGGCGGGTCTTCTGCGACGGAAAACGCCAAAAGCCTGTGCAGGGCGTCCGTGCCGAGCTTCGTCGAAGCCTTGCCTCTGCGGCCGCCAAACACCAGGTCCCGTGCCAAGCTGTACGACGCTTTCTCCGAAGCCAAGCACTTCGCAAGAATCGCGAAGAGGCCGTTCGCGAATCCGCGCCCCCCATCCAGCAGCTTCTTGAGCAACGAGGACCGTGCCTCGCTGTCGGCGTAGAAGATGCTGAATCCAGTCTCGATACAGGCGGCGGCTTCTCTGGCCACCATGCGCATCACCTGCGGGACGCTCGGGTCTTGCCCGCGTTCCTCCGTTTCGTCCGTGTCAAAGTCCTCTGGCGCGAGCTGCAGCATATTCAAGAGGAAGAAATGCACAAGGCGAAGGATCCTCCTTGCCGACCTTCTTGGTCGCTTTGGCACCGCCGGCACCGACGCCAGGGAATTCAAGATCGCACGCTGCACGTCTGCTTGCTGCTCCTCCGCGGGCATCCGGTGAGAGAGCTCCAGTGTGGCGTCCAGGGCAGAGTCCGGGAAGCCGGCACTGTCCACACTGTACTCGGGTCCCTTCTCCTCGCGCAGGTCCGACGAACCGTGGTCGAAGGGCTCTTCCAGAGTAAGCTGATAGTCCAAATCCTGTGCGAGGGTGGGTCGCTTCTCGCTTTCTACTGCGCTCGGAGAGGGCGTCTTCGTGCCATCTGGTCGCTTCTCGCCTGCTGCTGTCTGGCCCAGCGTCGCATCCCTAGGATCGTGTCGCGCCTTCAGCGCCCTCTCAGGTACGGCGCCCTTTCTGGACGACTCCTCGTCGACAAAAGCGTCCAGCAAAGCCAGATTCAGCTTCAAAACCTTTAGGAGGCACACCAGCCCCAGAGCAGACGCGGTGCCCTTGTGCATGTCACCAAGTGGCTGCTGCCCCTCGAAGTCGCAGGATTCAGAGTCCAGCGCAAAGGCCCCTCGCCCTGGGCTCGACAGAGTAGGGGTAAGGTATGAGAAGGACTCTCCAAGCTCCTGAAGCTCAATACTCTCCATGCTCTCTTCGAACAGATCGGCGCCGACCGCTTGAACCAGCGGCCCTGATCCCTGGGCAACGCGTCCAAGGCAGTCCGCTCTGGATTTCGTGTCACCCTCCCCACAAGGGCTTGGACCAAAACCGCCCCAAGGAGATGATTCGTCGTCCTGCGCCGATGCGCGGTTGAGCCCCCGCGCCGCGACTGCCTGATTCTTGTCTTCCTGATCGTCGATCGGACGTGAACTTTGCATTCTTGTGAGCATGCATCCGAAGAAGCGAAGCAAGATGTACAACGCGTGAAGTCCGTCCCCACTGAGATCCACACACAGGGGAATCTTGCCTTTGATCATCCGTCGCGACCCGGATGCCTGTCCATTGGATCCCAGCGGGCGCTCCTGAGGACCGTTCCGGAAGGAGGCTCCGCGTCGGAGGGAGCCATCGTGCTCGATCGTGCTGAGGACCCCACTTGCTAGCCGGTCCATCTCGCAGATGCACCTCAGCACGACGGAGAAGTTTGCTGCGTCCTGATTGTCGGTGGGTGGGCTCGGCGTTTCCCCGAGGCTGGCCACCGAGGCATCGTCTTCAGCGACGTCACTGTCCTCCGACGAGTCAAAGCTGTCAAAGGGGATCAGGCCCGCTGCTTCTCCACGGAGGCCTTCGTCGACGCCCTTCAACTCGGGAGCCCTTCGGAGAAGAGCGCCGGCATCGTCTGGGGCCACCGTCCCTAGGACTGCCTCACCCGCTTTCGAGCCGAGCGACCGCCCGTCTTCCGTAGGCAAGACCGTCACCATGTTGAACTTGTCGCCGGCGAAGATTCTCTTCACCTTCAGCTTCTTCTGGCGGAAGGCATCCACGCGGCAGGGCCTTGCGGTGAGGGGCTCCAGATCGCCCGCGTCCTCCCACGCGCTCCCTT
This sequence comes from Pinguiococcus pyrenoidosus, assembly GCA_019677205.1. Classification (NCBI taxonomy): domain Eukaryota; class Pinguiophyceae; order Pinguiochrysidales; family Pinguiochrysidaceae; genus Pinguiococcus; species Pinguiococcus pyrenoidosus. The sequence continues at coordinate 8,881 of JAAMXY010000755.1, forward strand.
GCGGACTGGCTTTCCCATTGGCAGGGGAGCTCAGATCCAGTCCCAATCGCCCGGAATCACGAAGTCCCCAGGCGTAAAGGCTGCCATCGTGTGCGAGAGCAATGGTGTGCTCGCCGCCTGCGTCCGCGTCGACAATGAAAGGGTCACCATCGGACGACGAGGAGCAGCTTCCGCTGAAGACAACGTGAACGGGCTCGTGAAGGCTCTTGTCGTTGCCATGCCCGAGCTTCCCATTCTTGCCACTTCCCCAGGTGTAAAGCCTGCCAGACGCATCGATCGCCATGCTGTGGTCCCAGCCACATGCAACGCGGACGATGCGTGCCGCGAACTTGTCGAAAGCAGTCACGCGCTTGGGCAGCCAGGATCTCTTGAGCTTGCCGCCGTGGCCCAAGACGTCCCCGCCGGCTGCATTCCTGGCCTCGTCTTTCTCGTCCTCTTTGGACGCTTCCGCAGGATTGTCCGGGTTCCTCGGTCGGACGGCGTAGCTCCCTCCGAAGCTGTAGCAGTCCCCCTCTGTGCTACACACCACGGTATGCTCCCACCCCGCTGCGCAGCAAGTAATCGTGGGCTCGTTCGCCAAGTCGCCAGACTCGGGCGCCCAGGCATTGTCCACGTCGTACGCTGCACCGTCGCTTGATTCGCGCCACCGTATGAGACGCGGCACCAAGCTGTCCAGGAAATTGCCATGTCCCAACTGGCCGTTGTTGTTTTTGCCCCAGCTCAGGATGCGGCCGCCGGTGGAAATCGCGAGCGAGTGTGCAGCTCCGCATGAAACCGACGAGATGCCGTCCTCGGGTCTGTGTAGTGCGACGCCTTCCTGGGCGCAAGCGCTTTCGCCCCCGACCGGCGAGAGATACCTGAACGCGACGCGCGTTGGCGTGCTCCTATCCACCAGGTCCCCGAGGCCCAGACGCCCGTTGCTTCCGCTGCCCCAGCTGAAGACCTCCCCTCCCCTGGTGAGGAAGAGGCAATGCGACAGGCCGCACGCGACACTCTTGATCGGCGGAAGGGAACGTACGCCCATGCTCAGCTTCAGCTTCGCGACTTGGTCTTCCGATGCAGTTCCCAGAGCTTCGTCTGGATCCTTCTCATCGGGAGTCCGGGTTCTGTAGAGAAGGTCCGCGCTTTCGATTGCCTGACTCCGCGACTGCGCGCTTCCGCCGCCCCACACCACAATCCCCCCCGCTAACGTGACGATGACGACGTAGAGCGTCATGGCAGCCATGTCGGCCACTCCCACCCCGCGGAGGAAGGAGACTTCCGCGGGCCGCAGCGCGTCTTTGTCGACGCTGCTTGCATCGGGATCCAGGCGGCCGCAAATGGACTTTCCGAAGGCGTACAGACGGGCGGGCCCTGTGTGCGGTCGCCGTGCGGGGCAAGGAAAGGGCAGCACCCCCGACTCGGCAATCATCGCCCTCGACAGCTCGATCGCGGCGAGCTCCCGGATGGCAAAGCGCGCCTGGGCAAAGATGCCCGGCATCTGCGGGGCCTCCCACGATCCGCTGCGCAGGAGCAGCTCCAAGGCGCGACACAGCTCCTGCAGGCTCCCCGACTTGATGGCCAGGCACAGCTGCGCCGCCATCACGGTCGCTCGATGCTCCGGCAGATCGGCATCCTCCACGAGACTGCGCAGGAGCCGATGCAGCGCAGGCAAGATGTCCGAGCGCGGGCGGTTGCCCGCGGGCGCTTCGTCTCCCTTGCGATCTGCCTGAGCGGGTGGACTCCGTGGAGCACCCGTCCTGCAGAATGCCAGGGCAGGCAGTCTGGCGAGCAGCAGGGGAAGCGTTCCGAAGAGCTCCACAAGCTGATCTCGACTCCATGTGCTCTCCAGAGAGCTCAGGAGCTTGTGAAACATTGCCAGACCCAGCTTGGCGTCCAGGGGAATGCTCTCTTCGTGCAAGGCCTCTTCATCCTGCAGTCTCTCGAGCTGCGTTTGGCCAACTTCCAGCGCTGCAAGCGCCGCGTCTCGCTGCTCTAGCGTAGCGAGGGGCGAGGGGTCACCTTCAGCCGCGTGCGCGGCCGCCTCGCCATCTGAATCTCCTATGGCCGCGTCAAACGACTCGTGAAGTAGACGAGAGAAGCGCTCGGCCCTCTCCTCTTGCCGCTGTATTCGATCTCCGTGGATCTTTCCTTGGCACACGACGTCGAGGAACACCTCGTCGAACGCCGTTCCAGCCATGCTGACCTCAGCAGTCCAGCGGACCTCGGCCCGGAACGGATTGAACGCTTGAGGCGACGCCCCAGAGGCACGAGCACCCGAGGCCGACCGAATTGACGCACGATCCCCGTTCAAACCAAAGCTCGGCGTTCTGGACGCGAAATATGGCTTGATAAGGACAGATACATGCTTTGACTAGGGTTTCGTTACTAAGACCCCCAATGAGCGTTAAAGTAGGGTGCTTGCGAACATACTGTACCTGTAGGGTCAGGTAATAATGAATAATGAGCGTTTCTGTTTTCTGTCCAAAATAACGAATACCGGTAGTTGTAGTGATAGATCCGAGCAGCTGAGGCACGATTCCCTGCGGCGTTGTTACACTACTCCATGTTTTGTCTCCCAAGAGGCGCTCTAGCGCGTCATGAAGCGTTTCGCCGTCTCGAAAGGTCTCTGTTGTGCCGACGCACGGCTGCGGCTTGTAGTACGGCGGGTCGAAGACGTTACTATCGCTCTCTCCGGCTCGCTTTGGGGCCTCCACCTCTTGTCCGTCTATGCATCGGTTCAAGCGATCATATGATTGATCATGGTGATCGATCATATGATCGATTGAAAAACGTGATTATCTCGTCATATGATCGATCACAGAATATCGATCATAGGATCGATCACAGAATATCGATCATAGGATCGATCACAGAATATCGATCATAGGATCGATCATAGAATTTACCAGGTTTCTTTGCTCCTCTCTGCCAGGTACCGCCGGGGCCTCTTGCTTTCTCGTCGACGCTTTCCACAGCCAGGAAATGAGGACGGATCTGTACTTGCTTGGGAAGGTCGTACTGGTTGGCTGCCTTTTGGACGGACGAAATCCAAGTAGCTACCCAGCCAAGCTTGGTGGCGAAGACTGGAAAGTGCAGCCCTGGGGCTGGATACTCAAGAGCTTCTCTCTCCTTGGCGCAAGCAGCTCTCGCTGCGAGCACATGAGCACATGCGCACATGGAATCCCCCTTTCGCGAAACGGAGGACAGCTGGCCTGACGAGGGCAACGACGGTCGCGCACATTGGGACCTGGAGGAGGTACTTAGGTACGGCCGCTCGAGTATCAAAGCCTGAGCCAATGATCCAGGAGGTTCAGGATGACGCGTCCCAATGATTGGTGGTAGCTTTCAGCAGGTGGGCCCCGCGATTGGGCGATCGCACGCCTCAAGCTTCGTTTGGTCGAAATTAGCAAGGGCAAGGCCGTGTGTCATGCGGGATAGCACACGGGGCGAATGAGATCCTCGAGCTGCATCTTGCTGCACTATCATCCTCGTAGGTTGGGCCTCGTCGACTTTGAAAATTGGTCGACTCCCGCGGCCATCCTACGGCCTCTCAGCAGCGGGAAGCTTCGAATCGCCAAGGCAACCCAAGCCAAGTCTTCCGTTTCCAATCTTTCACAAAAACTCGCAATATTCTGATAGAAAATGATGATAATGTTCAGCACATGAAACGGTTGGGCCAGGTAAGCGTTTGGTACCGTATGTGGCCCGCAAGGCCACTGGGTTTGCTGGGGAGCACTTTAGCGCGCGCTGGGCTTCCCAATTCGCCATGTCCTCCAGCGAGGCCTCGTTGGGGGGCAACAGCCCCGCGTCGAGCGTGTCGGTGGACGACGGCGCCGGAGGGGGATGCAACGGGGAGCACGAGCGGGTGTACAGCGGGCTGTTCGAGGGCCCCGAGAAGACGCTGGAGGTGTGCTTCAAGCCCGGCGTGGGCGTGGAGGGGGGCTGTCGGCAGCTGTCGGGCAAGGCGCTGGAGAGGCTGCTCTGCAGCGCGCGCTGCAGCATCTTGAGCAGCATGAGAAACGAATGCCTGGACGCGTACGTGCTGAGCGAGAGCTCCCTGTTCGTGTACCCGTACAAGATGGTGCTCAAGACCTGCGGCACGACCACGCTGCTGCGCTGCCTGCCGCAGCTGCTGCACGAGGCGAACGTGGAGTGCGGCTGCGTGCTGGAGTGGGTCGGCTACAGCAGGAAGAACTACATCTTCCCCGGCGAGCAGCTCTTCCCGCACACCAGCTTCAACGACGAGCTGGCCTACCTGCAGCAGCACAGCCAGTACTACGATCGCCTGTCGGGCAGCGCGCACATCCTGGGGCCCATCACGGGGGACCACTGGTTCGTGTACGTGGCCGACAAGTGCGAGCGGCCGGCCGAGATGAGCACCGATCGCACCCTGAACATCATGATGTTCGACCTGCACCCGGACTGCGCCAGGATCTTCCACAAGCAGACCTACTCGACGGCGGAGGAGCAGACCCGGGCGGCCTGCTTCCGCGACCTGATGCCCGGCGCGCAGATCGACGCCCAGTGCTTCGAGCCCTGCGGCTACTCCATGAACGCCATCCTGCAGGACGCGTACAGCACCGTGCACATCACGCCGGAGTCGGAGTGCAGCTACGCGTCCTTCGAGACGAACCAGTCGCTGCGCAGCTATGCGGGCCTCGTCCGACATGTGTTAGAAATTTTTAGACCGGGCCGCTTCGTGCTCACCATGTTCGCAGACGACGCCGGGCTTGCGTCGCTGGCGGAGGATCCCTTTGAAGCGAAGGCGCTGCTGCTGCCGCAGTTCGGCGTCTACGTGCAGAGCAACGCCGCGAGCAACACCACGCTAGAGACTGACACGGTGTGCCGCATGGGCAATTGGGAGCTGTCGAAGGAGCCCTTCGACGCCGGGCTGCGCCAGCGACGAAAGCACACGCGAACGAACACCGTGTCCTGACACGCGGCTCGCCGGAGAAGATCCTGCGGCATCGGCTATCCACCTGCTTGTCGGAAAGCTCTCAGGCCACGCGCACGAGACGGGCGAGAAGTGCTGATCGCCGGCCAGCGGAGGCCGGAAGAGACCGGAAGATAGCAGAGCTGGAGAAAGGGGTTGGGGGTTGAAGACATAGTCTAGAACGGCGCGCGAGCCGCAGGGTGGTTTCAGCTGTCTCGCTCTACGTGCTGCGAAGCAGTGCGAAGCAGTGCGAAGCAGGGAGGGGTAGAGTCGGGGTGGCGTGTGTCTTGTGCAGCCATTAGTGTGGGCAGCGCGAGCTTGGTGGGTCCATGGCAAACGCGTCTACTTGCTGCACAGCCCGGAGGGCGGCCTTGCTTGCCCTCTGCGGGATGGGCGTCGTTCTCTGACCGGCGTGGGTCGTTCGGCGACCTGGTTCCGGCGACGTCATGAGATGGGTGTGATTGGGATGACGCTTGCTGGAGCTGCATTGGATTCGTTCTGGTTCGTTCCTGGCGGGTTGGGTTGGATGTCCGCCCGGTGGCGGTGTGCGAGTGTATGTGTGACTGTATCAAGACGCGAGTCACCTACGTGTGTCTCCCGGTCGGTTAAGGGCCTACGGGAAAAATAGCGGAAATGCGTCGATGTGGAACGTCGAGTGTCCCCCCCCGCTGCGAACATCGGCCAGGCGCTTGCCATCTCGACGTCGGAGAAAATCGAACCTTGTTCGTCCTCGTCTCAAAACGCCAAAGCAGGACACAGGACCGAAACCGAACCACGCCCGCCAGGACCGACAGTCTCCTTGCTCCTACGCATCCAAACGACGATCTAGTCGTCCTTAAACTTTTCCAACTCCGGCAAGCGCTCGTGGGGCACGAGCGGCTCGCCATCCGGGCCAGTGGGAAACTGGCGAAGCCACGAAACCTGCGGGGACGAGGTATCCCCGGTTCAGAACAGGAATCGAGCACGCGAATCGAGCATGCCGTAGGTGGCTTTGCGCGCCAGGGCACTCACCTTGGGATCGTACTCGATGTACTTCTTGGCGTAGAGCACCGTCACAATGACCATGAGCATGACGATGACCGGGAAGGCGCCGGATCCGCTGGGGCCCGAAGGCACGCCGCCATTGTCGTCGAAGACATCGACGTATCTGCGGGAGCGGCAGGAGCGAATACGTAGCGAGGCAGCAGGTCAGAAGCTCCGTGGTGCCGCTGCGAAGCGCCTTCCATCTCGGGAAGGTGGACGACGTGGGGCGTCTTCTTACCCGTACTGAGCGAACAACGGAAACGCGTACACCCAGAAGAGGATGTGCGTCATCAGCATGGAGAAGCTCCAGGAGCTCTGGTCGACTGTGTCACGATGTTCCGAAGGAGAGTCGCGTGAGTTGCGCATCGCCCAACCGGTACCGAAATCCAGATACAGACACTACGGTTTCCACCACCGTTGCGATTACGCACCAACGAAGCCGATGGACGTCTGCACCACTTCGGGCAACTTGTTGTAGGTGTAGTTGCAGCAGCTCTGCGAAGCGTTGATTGACAAAGTGAGATGGTGGGCGCCTGTACAACAGCTAGACGACGCCTCTCGCGGCGGCTTCGTCACAGCACTTGGCCCCCGCATCTTTTGCGCGCATGACTTGAACGGGCCGGCCAACAGCACGCACCATCATCTTGTGCATGGCCGACTCGTCCTCCAGCAGTGGCTTCGCGTCATCCTTCTTGGCCGCCATCTTGCGCGCGAGGGGGCAAAAGACAAGGAGGGTGCGGGTCGCGTTGACCGGACGGTAATGGAAACGGCGCAGAGACGAAAAAGGTTGGTGAGATTTACTTTTTGAAATGATTGAAATATAGGGTCGTTTATATATTTATGATGAGATTGAAATTTAGAAGAGACCATCGCCGGCTCCATGGAGGCGTTCACAGGCGGGTGCAGGTCTCATAGGATGCTTCTGGAGGATTCCCACACCTCACTTTGCGGCTCCCTCATTGGCTCGCAGCTCAAACAGACCAATCGCGTCGCCTCGCCGTTGCGCACTTTCAAATTTTCTCAAATCAGGTATCGGCTTAAAGTCGTGAACTTATCAAGCTCCGTACAGTACGGCTCAAATGCTCGTTGTTCAGAGCTCCGCCTCTCGCGCCCAGCCTCCTTGGCGCAGAGGTGCGTTGGCTGGTTCTCTTTGGGGGGAGTGGAAGAGCAATTGCCTCCTCCCTCCGCAACGTCACACTTCTCCGCGGCAGCACAAGCCCAAAATCCATCGTTTCGCTGCCTATGATACTTTCCGGCACAAGGAGCAACAATGGTGGTACGAGTACCTGCGGCGCACTCCGACGTCTTTGAAGCTTCCCGACGCTTTGGAAGCTTTCGAGACGCACTGCCTCCTCTTCTTCCCAGTTCTCCAGTTCTCCAGTTTTCCAGTTCTCCAGTTCTCCAGTTCTCCAGTTCTCCAAGTTGTAGGTCCGAGGTGTCTGCGAAGATTCTCTCCCATCTTTCGGCCATTGATGGATTCTTCCAACTCGTCATCGGAGGAGGTGATTGGCCTTATGGGGCGCACTTGCATAAACTGCGCCGAGACTCGGGCCGCTGCATGCAAGCTGATTGGGCAGCGAGGCGCCTTGGACAGCGTTCACGTCGACCCGTATGTGGGGCCCAATTGCAGCTTCAGCAGGCTTTCTGCGGGCCAATCGACGCCGCACCAGCCAATAGGGTGTTCCGAGACAGACCCCAACGTCCCATCATTGACTGCAGCTTCTATCCACCGACGGCTCGTATAGCTTAGGCGCTCTAACGCCTCGGAATCCATTGAGGAGAGTGACGGTTTTATCGCGCATAAACGCGCGCGTCGCTCGTCGCCGGAGCGACTTCGAAACCGTCCTGGCGGGCGCCGCACCCATCCGCAGCGTTTGGATCCGAGTCCTCTAGGCGGGCAAGCGCGACGCGCGGGAGCGCGGCCCCGACCCGAAGATGAGCGCCGCCCAGGAAGATGGGCACCACCCGCCCAAGCGCGGCGCTGGCAAGCTGGACAAGATCCGCGCCATGCTGGGCCACAAGGACCACGACGACGTGTATCACCGCTTGACGTCGCAGGGCGTGATGGACATGCCCACCGGCGAGTTCGGCACGTTCTGGAAGCGACTGGTCACCAGTCCCGGCAGCAGCGCCAAGTTTGTCGCGAGCGTGGTGGAGTTCTTCGTGAAGCTGGAGAAGAACCCCGAGGCCACGGCCGCGAAACTCAAGCTGGGAGACGTGGAGACGCTGCACCGCTACCTCACGCTCACGCTGCACCTGATCGACGCCTTTTGCGCCATTGACACCAACGACGACGCCTACAAGAGCGCCTTCGAGAAGTACAAGACCTTCCTGCAGCAGCGCGGAGGCGGCATCGACCTCACCAACAGCGCCGCAGAGGCCATCCGAGCCCTGGAGAAGCGAGGCAGGAACGCCGACATGGCCGTCATCTCCGTGCCCCGCCTCATCGTGGATTGCACCATGCTCAGTCGCATCGCAGCGACCTTTGGCGCCAGCTTGCCGTCCTCCGTGCGCTCCTCGACCCCAAACGCGTTGGGAAATCTGCCGTCCACCCTCTCGGAGTCCGGGCGCGGTCGGATGGGCTTCGGCTTCGGCAGCCAGAACGGGACCAGTCCCACCAACGGCGGCAGCCAGAGCCACAGCTTTTGGACGGGCATCCCGCGCACCGTGTGGGACGAGTGCGTGGAGGACTATCCCTTTGACTTTCACAAGCTCATGATCGTCATGACCCGGGCTGCCAAGGGACGGCAGGTGAAGACGCCGCGATCCGACCCGGCGTCGCTGCTGCAGTCGGTGGTGTACATGGAGCAGACGCAGGGTCACAACATCGTGCCGGAGGAGCAGCAGAGCGCGGTGGACCACGCCACGCTCATCTTTGACGAGATGGTCAAGCTGCTGTCCAAGCTGCCGCAGCAGCTCACGCAGATGAAGGGGATGCAGGAGTTCACGCAGGATCGCGTCCTGGCCCTCTTCCTGGTCGCGCGCATCTTCCTGACCTACTGCCCGGGCAGTGACACGGGTCGACTGCTCGAGATGGAGACGGTGCTCATGTCCTTCCTCACGTGGCCGCTGCCGGTCTCCGGCGTGGCGACCGACCTCATCCGGCTGTGCCAGGACGAGATGCGCTCTCCGGGGACCATCCTGAGGCAGCGGATCCTGGTCGAAGTCCCGAGCATCTACACGCCCGTCCCGTCCATGCGGCTGAACGAGCACCTGTGGGAGATGGAGACCCCGAACCGCCGCAGCAGTGTCTCGACCGGCGTCAAGGACGACATCTCCGTCTCGCGCGGCGGCGAGGGGCTGATCCACGTCTTCATCGACGCGAACTCCATCATCTCAAACGCCTTCTGCGTGTCGCTCGCACGGCCGACCGAGACGCGCCCCCAACGGACCCGAAGCGCCCGGAACAAGGGACTGGAAGAACGCACTTCACAGGTGAGCCGCGGGGGGGAGGGTTGGCGCTTTAGGCGCTTTAGGCGATGGGGCGATGGGGCGATGAGTTGCCGTGGCGCCTTCGAAAGACAAGCGCCGGAGGAGAAGTGGGGCGCTTTCCAGCGCTCAATCGGGGTTGCTTCCTAACTCGTTGCGTCCCTCCCTATTTCCTAAGGACGCGCCAAAGGATCCGGCCGTACTGGATGCACACAGTCTTCGCTGCCTTTTGCTGACGCACATGTTTGAAATCGATTTTGAGCTACCGTCGGGAAGCAGTGCCTCGGACGGCGCGGATGCCGGTATGACCCTGGCCTTCACCGACCCGCTCGGTCTTCTGTCCCGCGATCCTGAAGACGTGCACAACTGGTTCTGCGCCGCCATGGAAGTTGCGGACGCATCTCTGCAGCTACCTGTGTACGAAATTGCGTCCTTCCTGTCCTCCGGCGCGAAGGTTACATTTGGGCAGGTTAGTCGGAGTCCCACTCACCAGTCATCTGCGACCCCGGGCTCTCGCCGGTCGTCGCCATATCCCGACGGGGTGGGCTCATTCGTGGGAGTGCTGGAGGACGAACCCCCAATTAGCGTGGTAGGGACTGTCCATCAATGTTCGAGTCCAACTCGGCTGACCTCAGCATCCCTTGCCTTGTCCGTGCCCACAAGGTGAAGTGGTACCGCGAGAGCGCCCTCTACGAAATCATGAATGCCATCTGCGACGGGAACGTGCCCTTTCCTTTTAAGCGCGTCGAGTTCGAGGAGGTGCAGAAGCGCCAGATCGCGGCCATTCGGAAGAGCGTCTTCGAGAGCCACCTGGCGTCGCGGGCGCCCATGCTGAGATCCCTCAGCCTGATGCGAGCCAACTCCCCCGTGCTGGCAGACCCCAAGTACCGCACGTCGCCGACGTCGTCGCCCAAGTCTCCTGGAGGATCGAAGCTGGCGCGTAGTCGGACCATGACCGACTACATGAAGAAGCAGAAGAAGCGGCCAAGCTTCAGCTCCCGCAACGGGAAAGGGGGGGCCACTCGAAGGCCAAGCTTCCAAGGTACACGGTGCTAGAACCGAAAGCACCAACAGATCCCTGCCGGGCTGATGTGGAACGCGCGTTCGGCAGGATTGAAAGAGGGGCTTTTCCGACGAAGAGGCAGCTTTCGCGGCTCGGAGACGAAGGAGCCGGCGGACGAGGACTCCAGCGTGGGCCACTCGAACGACGGCATGTTGCAGAAGCTTCGGGATAGCTTGGACAGCTCGAGTCAGGAGGTACGACGCTGCAGCATGGTGGAGAGGAGCACTACGTTGGACTGACGGCTGACGGCGTCCTTGCAGTATGTGATCGAGCACGAGAGTCCGAGGACGGGATACTTCGCGCACATGTCCAACGGCAGGGCCGGGTCCCCGGCCAACCGCGAGGTTTGTGATGATGCCCCTTCTAGCCATTTTCGTCGCACCCGCTCAACCCTTTGCCCTGTTTATCTCCAGGCGCACTCCTTCGAGTTGGACGCAGTGCACGCCACGTCGCCGACGAGGCGGAGCAGCGGTGCAAAGGTGCAGGGGGTTGCTGGCAAGCTCGTCAATCGGCGGCGGACGATCAGCGTGGAGTATGAGAACGACTCGGACAGCGAGTCCTTCGGTGGAGGCACTCCCTGGGGCCAGGGGCTCATGTCCGCGCCGACCATGATGAAGGCGAGGGCGGAGTCCGTCAGGAAGACGCCGCTGTCCCGCGGGTCGTCGCTGGGGAAGGAGCTGGGCCTCGCGGAAGGCGAAAGCGAGGCCGTGGACAACAAGGAGATCCTCGAGGATCCGCGCATCCGCCGGACCGAAACGCTGGACATTGACCTGAACAACCTTACGATCCCTGGACCGCCGTCGGCGCCGAAGCCGGTGCGGACGGACGGCTTCAAGTCGGACTTCCGCCCCTTCATTCCCGAGCTGGAGTTCGTCTTCGAAGAGATAGACCTGGACAACGCGAGGGAGCAGGTCTCCCACCGGGGCAAGTTCCCCACGCTGGGGCAGCAGATCACGTACGAGCGTGAGTGCGCGAGGCTCGAGACCATCGCGAGGAAGACGCTTGCGACGACCCCTCCCGCGGTGGGCGTCACCAAGCGCTTCTACCGCAGCGACTACACGCGCGCGGAGAAGGACAGCCAGTACTCGAGCAGCGAGGGGGGCGACGCGGAGCCGCCGACGATCCTGAAGATCGCCGTGATGGGCACGCTGCCGGTCGTGCACCGCGTCATCCTCGCCTGGTCTGCGCTGACCCGGAAGGAGCCCTCCTTTGCGGAGAAGCTCCGGCTGCAGCTGTACCTCATCCCGGGCGGCGAAGGAAGCAACTGCCTGTGCAAGTATCTTGCCCAGAACGACAAATGGTACCGCCGGCACATCTACCGGCCCTTCAACGAGCTGTTCCCGGTCATCCCCCATCTGCCGCGCCGGGAGAAGATCCTGCCGGAGATCGCCGCGGAGGCCGGCCTCGGCGACTGCCTGCCCATGCGCCTTGCCAAGTCCAGCCTGACGAGCTTCCTGAGGTTCGCCGACGAGCAGGTCAAGGTCGTCGTGTGGGAGTGCCGCGCGTGGCGATACTCCTCCGCATCGACCATGGGCGAGAGAAGCCTGTCCCTGCGAGAAGGAGCCAGTCCGGAGAGCCCGAAAGCCCCGCGAAAGGGAAACCGCCGGACCTCCATCGTCGACGACGACCTGGAGGCCGAGATCGAGCTTCGCCGCACCTTGGCCGTCGCGGAGAACGACGTCACGATTCCCTTCATCTCCACCTGCGAGATCGGTCTGCTCGCGCAGGCGGAGATGTTCCGAAGGGAGCACAACCTCCCCGAGAGCACGAAGCTGGAAGAGGTCATGGCTCTCCGGGCTTTCCAGGACCTGCGCTTCACGCCGGAGCTGTTCGTCCGCATGCTCCCGTCGGACGTCGATGGGAGCATCGAGGAAGAGGAGAAGAGCCTCTCCGGCGCGTTCCCCATGCTCAGCTTCAGCAACCTGCCGCAGGTCTGCGAGCCGGATGAGGTGCAGATGTACGACGTGGTCCCAACGACGAAGACGCGCCCGTCGCAGCCGTACCTCAACGTCTTCGCGCGGAAGGAGAAGCTCCGGTCCAACTGGCGCTGCACCAACACGGAAGATGCCCAAGCCCTGCTGGACTGCATCCGAGGCCCGGACAGCATGGTGCCGACCGAGTACGCCTCTCGAGTGGAGATCACCAGCACTCGCGCCGCGCTTCCGTTGCACATCATGCTCGACGGCGTCGTCTACGGGCCCTTCCGTTGCGTGCGGCTGGCGCCCAAGGTGGTGCCCCTGAGCGAGGCCCGCGCGAGCCTGGAGGAAGTGGAGGAGAAGCCCATGACCGTCAGCTTGCAGACCTTCCTGCCCTTCTAAGCGTCGGAGCGCCCGCCCCTCGATCGGATGCTGCGGCGTTCTCGTCCGCAGATCGAGGGTCATGTACCAAATCTATGTCTTGTGCATTCTCGGAACGTGAGAAGGATCGTTGCTTGTAAAAGTTCACTCGTACAATGCTGTCAGTGAAATCATGTTACCATGTATGTGTGTGTGAGCGCGCAGGATAGGCATCCAAGAGAAAGTTAAGCACTTCAAGTATACTGGTCTCGCAGCGTCAGAAGCTCCTCTGCAGTGCTCCTGGAATCTTCCCTCGGCAGACCGTGCTTCCTCAGCGCCGCAAGCGCTGACAGGGAGCTGGACGAGGAGTACTGATCAAATCTGTCGGCCAAGTCCTGGAGGAAAATCCCGGCGTCCTCCCCAGTGCTCGCATGGACGATGGACGAGCAGGAGGCACTCCGGTCGTGTATCATGGCCCCTGATGGTCGATGATGTGAGGGGAACGAGGAAGGCAGCGTGGCGGTCTCCGCGTAGGCGTAGACTTGGCTCGCGAAGGGACTCGCCCGTCCCAGCTGATCCTGCATCTCCCGCACGCGGACCTCCTCCCAACCCTGTGCGACGACCGCATGCGAGAAGAACCTCTGCCCGTGCGGAGCGGGGGCGCTCTCCCGCCTCCGGAACGATTCATGCGGCTGCAGAGGAGTCGTAGCCTGCAACAGTCGAGGCAGAGCGTGCGCATCGTCACGATTGGCATCCGCGTCCGCCGACTCCTCGTCCCCAAGCTTCACCGCGAGCGACGCCACATGCCGCCCTCCGGAGGGCTCCACCAGCTGGTCTACGAGCCCTCGAAGCTCGCCGGCCCCTCGGCCGAAGTTGGACGACTCCGCGCTGATGAAGTGGCAGATGCCTTCCAGGGCCATGGCGGGAAGGGCAGCGGCACTTCTCAGCGACTCGTCCTCCGCCGTCAGGAGCGACACGGGCATCAAGCAGTTGCTCAGCTCGCTCATCTTGTCGAACACCAGGCCCTGGCCGATCACCTCCATCTCCGGGAACGTCTTGTATCGGCCAGGCATCGGAGGCGGGCCGTAGACAGGCACGGAGACCAGCGGCTTGGAGCCCAGCTGGTCCCTGGCTTCCTGAGCCACCCAGGCCCCGAGGCCTCCCCAGCCACCCCACGTGTCCGTCACCAGCAAGATGCCCTGCGTGTCGTCACACGCCTCCAATTGCCACCGGATTGCATCCTCCCACTCGTCCCGCACGGCCGGCCCGACGACTCCAGCCGGCTCAAACCCCGCGGAAAACACGTCAAACTCCGCATGCAGGTCCCAGATAGGCACTTTCTGTAGGCTACGACTTTGCAGCTCCGGAAGGAAAAAATCGGTCCAGAACTGCGGCTCATCCGCCACTGGTTCCGCAGCCTTGGCGGCTCCGCGGACCTCCACTTTGCCTTCCCAGGACGCGCCGACGTCGCTTTTGAGCTGCTGGAAGTCGTCCTCGGTCACTGGCTGCCTGTAGAATAGAGGCGCTTCCCAGGCCACCACTCGCGGGTGTGCGGCGCGGCGGCCATTGGGCCAATTCCAAAGGCGCTCCGCGTGGATCTCCGCTGTGTTACGGCGCTCCAAGCGAGAATTCCACAGGTGCGTGCCGAGGTGGTTCGCACCGGTCCCCACCTGCAGCACGATGCACTCGCGGCCGGCGTTCGCCATCCGAGCGGACCTCTCGAGCGCTGAGCGCGGCGCAAAATGGCGGGAAAAAGGGAGAAGAGACGGCTGAACTCCAAAGCCGCTATTTACGCATGGCATGGGCATTTAAACGGAGCCTCACGGCGCCGTGCGCGAATTGGGCAGACCAAAATCCGACCATCCAATGAATGAATAGGAATCTCACCACCCAGCCAATCGCTACGAGGTTCCGTCTGTCCTTACGTATCTGTCCATACGTATCTGTCCTGTGGTCCGCCGTCCTCGTCTCTGTCCGAAGCTCGCGATTTCCCGCCAAAACGGAGCTCTCTGCAACGGAAGGCCCTTTCAAAAATGGACGCGAAGAGCGCCCTAGACGCGTGGGCCGCCGGCCCTGCCGCTTCTCTGGATCGTCGGCTCGCTCCTCCTCGTGTGTTTGGCGGTCTGGAGGACTATGCGGCGCGAAGGATAGCGAACAAAGACCTCGCTGCTCGCACGGCGATCGTCCGCTCGGCGCTGTCGCAGTGGGCACAGCGTAAAGGCGAACGTCCCACTCTAGACGTGCGGGCGCTTCTCTTCGGCGCGTGCCTTGCGTTGCTGAGACAGAGCTGCGGAGAGCTGGCGACCTTGCAGGACGTCTGCATGGATCTTCTCAAAGCGATTTCCCAGGAGATCGAAGATGCTGGCCTCCTCTCCGCGGCCGAGGAGGTCGACGAGAGCGCCCGTGGTGCTGCGCGCACTACGCTGTGGATGTGTACTGTACTTCTCCGGCTAGTTGCGGAGAAGTACGAGTCGATGGGAGTAGATGGTGGCACTGGCGACGAAGTCCTAGTGGAAGTGACCACGGTTTTTGCGCAGGCTCTGGGCCCAGCGTGGTGCAGCTGCACAAGCGATTTCTCGGTTGCGGCTCTGCGATCCTTGTGCAGTGTGACGGAGGCGATTCGGGAGTTGATTGCGGTTCTCATGTCGCATGGGGATGCCTTCGCAGTGGGCTCCTGCCTGCTCCGCTCCGGGGTGCTGGAGGGAGCGGCCCTCGTGCTAGAGAGGACTTCTCAGGGAGACGGAGACCCACAATCCGGCGAAGAACAAGCGGCGAGAGATGCCATCAGGATCCAGATGTTTGAGGTGGTGGGCGTGTGGTGCAAGGCGGTGCTGAGATTGGCGATGCCCACCAAGCGGAAAGGCACTCCCAGGGCGGTGGAGTCGGTGTTGAGAGACGTGGAGCGACGAAGCGTCGGCCAGTTCTTGCTGGCTAGCTCATTTCCGTCAGCTGCGCCAGACTCGATGGAAGCACTCCTGGGAGACGTGGAAGGCCTTTACGGCTCAGACACCATCGATGATGACGCGTTGATTGACGATGCGGCATATGGACATGGGCTGGACGTCCTCAATGCCAGTCAGCATCCTGGAGATGCGATGGACAGCAGGATCGAGGAGCCTCTGCGCCTAGCCTTGCATTTATTAAAGCGGGAAGAGATGTTGGAAGCTGTCGAGAAGATTCTGGAGGACGTGGTCTCGTTTGTACGGAAAGCGAGCGTCTTTGCCCGCTTCCTTTCGCCGGAGACGCTGAGACCTCCGCCGGTCGCGAAGCTCGTTCCCTTACTGATTGGAGTGGCCGTTCTGAGCAACTGCGCAAAGGGACGAGACTGGAGCGGCTCAACCTGGGTCACCGACGGCAGCCTGGGCAGTCCGATCTTCGCAGGCCTCGACGAAGCCAAGAAGGATCTCAGCACGAGAGGGGGCCACGCCCGCGCGATGGTGCTCCTTGACATGCTCTCTGGGGTGCTGTCCTCCTTGCGCATGAAGGCGCAGATTGAGAGAAGCTTCGTGCCGGAGGATGAAACGGAGAAGCTGCCAAGTGCGCCCGTCTACCCGTTCGCGAACTCGTGCCTGTGTGCTGTGGAGGGCGTCTTGCCTGCTATCAGACGCGGGTTCCAGGGAGCGAAAGCGCGTGGCGATTCCCGAGCTCGCATGCTGGCGTTGAAGCTGAAAAGCCGGGAGACAAAGGAGGCTGCAGTCTCCTGTGCTCGTGCTTGCGTACGACTTCTGTTCAGCCGCTGCGACCGCTTTCCGGCCGATGCCACCTCTTTATCCGCTCCAGACGATGCGCCAGGGGTTGTAGAGTCCAGCAGAGTTGCGGCCATCGATAGGTCGGTGGAGCTCAGCAAGCAGCTGGGAAACGCCCTATTGCTGGCGGACGTCGTCCAGGCTTGGACGACCGCGATGATTCAGAACTGGCAGCTGGCACGGCAGCTGGCACGACTCCTTGGGACCTCAGGCTCGCGTCCGGAAGATGCAACAGCACGGACAGACGCGGAGCTGCGGGGAGTAGCAGGCTCCATTGCTGAGGCATGCGTCCTCCTGGACGAGTATGCTTTGCTTCTGGAGATGGCAGGGCCCGTCGTGTCTTCGGCAGCTGCCGAGCTGGACGACTACCCGAGAGCCGCAGGTGCCGCCATCCTGGTTGCCGCGACGACCTTTGCGAGGTCCGCTGCGGCGATCGTTGCGCACCTTTGCCCCGAGGAGGATCGACGAGAAAACTTGAGAGGGGCTGCTCAAGAAACGAACATGGGGGAGTCGAACACCTCAGCTCAGATGGGAGATGTTCCCACGGACGATTCGGGAGGGGAAGGTCTGCTCAGAAGAAGGAGGGGAGTGATAGAGACGGCCGTCAACTTCTTGACGGAGATGCTGCCCATTTTCCTTGACATCGCCGAGGCGCACAGCGGGCGATGGCGTCTTCATGCACTCCGATGCATCAGCTTTGTGCTTCAAGTGATTGCGGCTGTGTCTGCACCCCAGGCAGGGAATGACTCGCAAAGCGATCTTTACGGGTTTCAATCGGCGCCGATCCAGATGCGACGCGTCTGGGAAGAGATTGCCGTGGTGGTCTTTGACGTGGGGAGACTTGCGCGGGACATGATAGAAGCGGTAGGACACGGCGCGTCGTCACGCTTGAAACAGCCCCCGTGCTCTGATGGGGACGACGGCTCCTTCGTGGATTCACCCGAGTCGGATCCCGAAGAGGACGTGGCCCACGCTCTCTGCGTCATGGAAACGCTGCTCCTTCTTGTACGCAGCGTCACTCGTCGGGACCCTGCTGCATTTGACGAGGTATGTCTCGAGCTGGCGTGTCCCGAGGGGGATCTGCGGGACGACAAAGAAGATGGGCAAGAAGATGGGCAAGAAGAGGGGCAAGAAGAGGGGCAAGAAGATGGGCAAGAAGATGGACAAGAAGGTTGGCAAGAAGATGGGCAAGAAGATGGGCAAGAAGAGGGGCAAGAAGATGGGCAAGAAGATGCAGGAGAAGACGCACAAGACTGGGACTGTGGCCTCATTCTGCAGACTCCGCTGCATACCTTCACCTTGGCCGTGCTTCAATCAGCTCTAGAGAGCGTTGTGGTGTTGGACAAAGCAGTGAGGGCAGAAGATGGTCTCAGCAGAGCCACAAGGCGAAGGGCAGAGCCCCCGGCGGGGGAGGCATTGGGAGAGGCACCGGAATTGATCACGGCTAGACTTGGCTTCGTCACGCTGGCGTCCATAACCGTGCAAGATCTGTGGGAAGCTTGCGGGAAGCTCTCACGCAGGCTTGTTCGCAGCTTTTCCCACGGCAAGGATCTATCAATGACTGAGGGTGTCGGCAAAGAGGAGGCTGAGGAATGGGTTCGAACGCTCATCAACTTTCGAACACTCGCCCAAAGTTTGACGACAGTGAAGCACACGCTCCTTGCCGGTAGCGCCTTTCAAGAGGATACGCAAGCAGGTATGCAGGAGGACGGAAATCTTGAGTCGCACTTGCCTAAGCTGGCAACCGCGGCGGTGGCGCGACTCCTACGCGCGATGAACGAAAGAGAGAAATTACCTAGAGCTATTGCCTAGAGGCGAGCTGAAGCTACCTACCCACTATCTACACACGGCATGTACGTAGGGTTGATTGACCCGCGCATGGTTGTTTGAATGCTACTTAGTTGCAGATCCCTCTCATTCGAGCGAGCTAGCTACATAGACTTCTACGGTGGAGCACTCGTCAGCAGCGCGGCTATTCGCCTGGCAGTTTGGCGGACGCGCGGCACCAGTACCCAATGCCAAGCGCTGTGGCCGCAACTGCAGTCACCGCAAGCCCAACGATGATGCCAAGGACTGCGTCGTCACTCAGGTTGTCGTCGCCGTCGTCATTTTCGGACGCGCACTCGACAGAGAGCTCGTAGGCGCCGCTTTCATTTGAAAATCCCTCGACCACCAGTGCATAGGAGACCCCAGCCTCTAAGCGGACTTCCATGACAGCGGAGAGGTCTCCACAGCCGCCGTCATCAACGAAGAGGATCAGCTCCCCCAGAGTCGCTGTGCCTTCGGAGTCGATGGCCTCCACCAGGAAGAGCCGGAGCACCGTATCGAAGGCCGTTGCACTGTTACACGTTGAGAACGTGTAGTCATCATCAACGGAAGGCGTGACCAGATAGACGTCTTCGGGAGAAGGAAAGCCTACTTCGTCAACATCCGTCGGCTCTCGAGTGCTGCCTTGCACGCGCTCGCCGCACTCCAAAGTCAGCCGGTCGGCGAAAGCAGCACTTGTGGGAGCGCATGTCGGTACAAGCGTCGGTGGCGAAGCTGTTGGGGAAGCCGTGGGCACCGTGGTCCGTGCTGAAGACGTAGTGGGGTCGGACGTCGGTGTCTCCGTTGCTGGCGGCGATGTCGATGGTGACGAGCTTGGCTCCGCTATCGCTGGCGCTCCTGACGTTGGTCGTGGCGTCGGCGAAGAGGGGGTAATCGTTGGCGGAGCCGTCGTTGGGGCAGGCGTGATTGGTGGCTGTATCGTCGGGCTGTGCGGCAACTAGGTGAGACGGCGCAATGACTGTCACGCTGGTGGCCGGAGATGCAAACGTACGATGGGGTTGGCTCTTGGACCACGGAGACGAAGCACTCGTCTACTGTGGCGGAATAGTCGATTTGGACGGACGTGAGCACCGTGGAATCCTCGCATCCGGGATCCTGACACTGCATGCGGACGACTCATGTCACTGGCGAGAACGAAGACTTCAAGGTCAAACTTGTTGGTGATCACCTGAGCGAAGTTGGATGCGCCTTCGTCCCCCGAGCCGCAGAAATAAGCGCCTTGCGAGCTGCAGCATGCCGCGCAGCTGCAACCAGTGAAGACAACAGAAGAAACAAGTGGTGGTACCAAGGAGAAGTGAGCTAGCTGCACCCCACCGCCTCTGGGGCGTGTCAAAGTCCTGAGAATGCAAAGTGTGAAGGACGCACCAGTCGCCACCGTCATAGTAGCACTCTTTCTGTAGTTCGCAAGCAGCAACTCAGTGATGTTTCAGGATTCCGTGCGCATCTCGCGCTGGTATCTTACCCGGTTGTTCACCACGTCGCAGTAGCCATCTGCGAACCAGATGTCGGCGCAGTAGGAGTAGCAGTGCGTCACGTCCGTCCGCAGGGGACCGAGGCCCAATCCGTTGTACATGTATCGGATGTCGTCGGTATCCTCCGGACAAGGCTTGCAAGATCTGGGTGAGCGAAAGTCAATTCAGAAGAAGCGCGGGATGCAGAAGACTGCCCCGCCGAATTCCGGATCCTGGGCTTCACTTACGTCGCTCCCGACTCATCCTGGTACTGCCCATCAGGACAAGCTTCGCACCGGCCTGCCTCCATGTTGTAGGAGGTGCCTTTGACGCACGCAAAGGGATCCGCGCCGGTAAGCGACGCCGCGATCATGTTAGGTTTGGTCACGGCGAGCGTGTAGAGCATTCGCTCGTACTGGCCGGTCTAGAAGCACGGCAGGAAGCTGTGAAGAGCCTGCTTCTGGCTTGCAGGAGAGGCTTGATCATGGCCTTACCGTGAACTCCGAGAGGCACACGTCGTCAGAGTAGTCCATGTAGTTGGTGATGGGATCCTGCAGATCGCCAGGCTCCGAGCAGGTGTTTCTGCCGGAGCAGCTGTCGAAGGCGCCTGAGAAGCGGCATCCATCTGGTAAAGGCTGCATTGCATCACTAATATTGTAGAGAAGGAGGTGCTACGACATACCACCATAATGCGGTTCTAGCTCCGGCGCTAAGAGAGAGAGACAGAGAGAGAGAGTCACGTCAAGTCAGCGGCGTCTGCCGGCTGTGTGAGCGGTCAGGCCACGTACGCGTATCGTCGACCAGATCGTTCCACGTGCAATCACACTGATCGAGCGAGAAGCTTTGAAAAGTGTGCAGCAGGCCTATGAAGCACAAGGTCTTTCGTCAGTGTCCGCCGCTCTTGGAGATCACTCTGGCCATTCTCACCGAAGGCGTGGCCCCACTCATGTACGGCGGTGTCGCCCTGGCAGCCACCGTCGCAACTGGACCTGTCATCGATGGTGCGGTAGTCGTTCACGGTACCGTGGATCTGAAGCGGTCGAAGAGAGGAGTAAGATGCGCGTACGGGAGAGGTCGGATCGCTCATCAGCTTCCTACGCCGCAAGTTACCGTGTCGTTCTCCGGCGCGGTGTCTGGGAACTCCGCGTAGCCGAAGATTCTATAGCTGAGGCAGTCGACAAAGTACGTGTTCAGCGCGTCTGTCACTGCATAGTTCTCCTTGAAGTCGTCCATGCTTGACGAGAAGAAAAAGAAGAGCCATTGCAAGCGGAAGGAAGTGAGGACAGCGTCGCAGAGACTGCACGCGCACAACACGTACATCAACTTGTCGAGGCAGCCATCCAGGAAGGTGGAGTTGTGCTCCACGTCGTTTCTCTGCCACGCCGCCAACTGGATGTACGGGGAGAACGCCTGATTCAGCCGGTCGAACTGGCTTTGCAGCTGTGCGTCGCTCAGCGCCCCGCGTCCGCCGCAGCAAGTCACCACATGAAAGACCATGAGCGGGAACGTGATGGTCTCTACGGCGTAGCCCTGGAGCTGGCGTCTTCGTCCAGCTCCATGCGGCGTCTGGTACACTGCCTGGACGATCTCTCGGTGATTGGACGGCAGCGCCAACTTTCGCGCCTGCGTCGGGACGAAAGTTGCAGTGAGAGTCGCTCCTTGACGACGCGAGTTCCAAAACCTGCAATGGACCTCGTGGAGCTCTGGCTCTCTCGTGCCGCAGTCGAACTGCAGTGCGCCGCGTTCGGCGTCGCTGGCAGCGTCGGGCTGGACAGCCCGAGCAGGTGAGCCTTTCAAGCCATGCCACTCGCGTCCATGGCCGTCATGTGCGAGACTACCGAGCGGTGCCAGGAGCCACAGCAGCGCGACGACGACTCGCGCGCTTGTTTCGGGCCAGGTCCTCAGACAGGTCCTCGGCGGCGTCTTTCCACCCATCAGACTTTGGTTTGGGGCGCGTTAGGAGGCGCGCGAGGGAGCGACGCGCTCTGCCGAAGTGTACACTAAGAGTACAGGAGCGCTGGACGTCGCCAACCACGAGGGGCGCTACTGTATGCTTGCGATCCGTCGGCTCGCGATTGGAAGACGCGGAATGCCCGCGATGCTTGGCCAAGGGGATTCGCGGGACGCATCCCGAAGTCGCGCGATTATTCGTGCGCTGACGGGGCGAAGCCGGGAGGATCTTGAAGCGAAGCCCGCTCGCGGAGGTTCCCTCGGCCGCTGTAGGATTGGGCAGCTAGCGTCGGCCGTGGATCTGCCTTTGGATTTCCGTGGAAGAAATGAGTCGGCGCTGAGCGGAGTTCAAGCCCAGCCCAGGGGCGAATCTCTCCAAGGGGCATTACACCTTGATCTCTCCAAAGGATTCTACTTCCGCAGTCCCGGTGTTTGACGGAAGCGGCACTGGCTCTCGCTTTCTGTGCCGTCGTTGTCCGCAGCTTTACGGCACAGCACGTTGACTTGAGGACAGCAAGCAACGAGGTAGTCTAGCTAGTGCACCAAGCAAGTTCACGGGCGTCATCAGCTGATCATGACGAATGATGATGCGACATCATGCAGCATGGCTCCTGGCTGGGCGGCTGGTCATGCATGATGGGCGGCGCTCTTGACTTCGTGCGTCGTGGCTGGTTATGACTCGCATGTCATGCACTCGGGAAGCAGCCATCTCAAGTCCTCTCCATGATGTTCTGGCCCAAATGGGACCCTACCCCCCCGAGCTTGCTTCTTCCAGAGTCAAAGCAACCGCAACCCTGCCTCTTGCTTCCAGTCCACAGCCAAGGCAGCAACAAGCAGCAATGGGAGCGAGAACGCGCCGGCCGCGCCCTGCCTGCCTCTCAAGCAAGCCACGCACCAGCCACAGAGTTCTCCATTGCCGATCAGGAAGGGATTCAAAAAAAAAGATCGCGTGGAGATCCCGAAAAGACCAGAGGCGATCCCGAGGTGGAAGATGTGGCGCGCGGCGCATTCAAACCGAACCTGCGACGCGTGGCGCTCTCAGCCGATAACGCACGATTGTCGCTCTGTGATTCGTCCGCTGCAACGTACTCCCCTCCCCAGTACCCTCTGGGGAAGTACCGAGGACAAGGTGGACACATGAGTACGCATGTGTATTCAATTCTTTGCTCAACTGGCACGTCCGCCCACAATGTCCAATCGAGGCGTAGGATGCCTGCGGCACCCCAGGAAACCGTTTCGGACTCCACATTGCTGTGCTAAGGTCGCGATCTCGCCGGAACGGCCGACAAACTCAACACGACGGACGCGAAGCGCTACATCAATCTCGACGCCTCTCTCCGAGTTCTCAGCTGATGCGCCACTGAATTCTCTTTTTCGCGCGGTGGTCTCCTTCTTGTTGGGTCTCTCTAGGGATCGCGCGCCTCAGGCGGCAATTCTCTGGCGCTTCGGCCGCCCAAAACGGCACAATTCCGAAGGCGTCGCCCGTCGCAAGAGACGCCATGGCGGGGACCGCGCTACACACGCCCGAGTTCCACACGCCGTTCCTGCCGAGGTCGCGAAGGGAAACGCACGAGAGAGACAGCCTCGGCAGGACGCTGCGCGACGTGGAAATGATGCAAAAGGAGCTCATGAAAGCAGCCGAAGCAGCTCGACAGGAGATGGGAGCTGGACCGCAGAGGTACGAAGTCGCCGTCTCGGTGCTCCACGCAACTTTTCAGTCCTGAAGTATAAATATTTGAAGCAGACAAGGCGACGTGCGGACACCGGCGGAGTCGCCCAGCAGGCGAGGCTCGCAGTCTCGGCGCGACAAGACGATCCAGGCTTCGGCGAGCGAGACGGAAAGCGGCTGCTCTCCGGAAGAGCCGACCATGCGCAACCTGATTCGCAGCATCGCTCACCTACACAAGCGACTGCAGACCGTGGAGAGGCAGATGGCGACAGATGGGCGAAAGCGGAGGTCCCAAAGCTTCGCCGCTCGCCGAGGGGATGCCCGCAGCGAAGGAGACGGCGGCGCCCTGCGCATGCCGCTGGAGGAGAAGCTGGGGATGGCGGATGCGCAAAGGCCCACAGCGCTCCAGATAGCCAATGCCGACCTTGGCAACTCGAGTTGGGCCCCGAGAGGCGCCTCCGCGGCGGTCTCGGAGCCCGCCAAGTTCTCCGAGGAGGACCCTGCGAAGGAGGGCACGTGGACCGGGCCGCCGCGCCTCGGCAGCGAGGAGTACAAGCGCCAGAGGCTGAGCATGACGACGCTGTCCGAGGAGATGACGGCCTCGGTCGCGCTGATCAAGGCGGAGACGCAGCAGCTCTCGCTGCTCGACTACCTGCAGGTGGAGGTGCTGGGTGCTCACGCGCATGGGCCGAAGCCGGAGCCGGATCGGCTCCATGAGAACATGGCAAACTTCTTCGCGGTGCCGTGGCGCTTGGAGCAGCTCCTGGTGTTCGGCTTTTTCATCTGCTTGGACATCTTTCTGTACGTCATCGCGTACCTGCCGCTGCGCGTGGTCGCCGCGCTGACCCTGCTGGTCATGCACCCGTTCCACGCGCATCGGATGCGGAAGCTGCGCGAGACGCATGAGAAGCTGGAGCCCGTGGTGCGGCGCAAGCTGTCGGGCGAGCGCAACGGGGCGTCGTCGCCGCCGTCCCCCATTGTGGCAAGCTTCATGCAGGGCTTCCACAGGACGCACATGTACGACTTGCTGCAGATGCTGCTCATCTGCGTGGGCACATACTTCCTCCGCTGGCTGCAGCTTGGCCGCGTGTATCATTTCATTAGAGGCCAGGCCATGATCAAGCTGTACGTGCTGATCGCGATGGTGGAGATCTTCGACAAGCTCCTGTCGAGCTTTGGTCAGGACGCGATGGACGCCCTGTACTGGCAGGCGCGGAAGAACCCGCGGTCGCTTCGGAGCATGTCGTGGACGCTTTTTGTCGCGACGATCTACACGATTCTCCACAGCTGCTTGCTTTTCATCCACATGGCGACGCTCAACGTCGCGATCAACAGCGTGGACGCCGCTCTGCTTACGGTGCTGATCAGCTCGAACTTCGCGGAGATCAAGAGCTTCGTGTTCAAGAAGTTCGACAAGAAGAACGTGTTTCAGCTGGGCTGCCACGACGTGGTCGAGCGCTTCAAGTTGTGGCTCTTCATGAGCCTCATCGGCCTGCTCAGTTGGTGCAACGGGAGCCTTCAGCTCGGGAGCTTCCTGCAGTTGACCTGCGTTGTGTTTTCTGCGGAGATGCTCGCAGATTGGGTGAAGCACGGCTTCATCGCAAAGTTCAACTGCATCGACGCCAGTGCCTTTGGGGAGTACGCCGTTGTGCTGGCGAACGACATCACGACCTGCCGCCGCCAGGACATGCCGCGGGTGATCAACGACCATACCTACGCGATCTCCAAGCGGCTGGGCTTCGCGCAGCTGCCGATGACATGCCTGCTCATCCGCTTCCTCATGATGGCCTACCCCTTCGTCCGGCAGGCGGTGCAGGCGCGCAGCAATGCGGTGTTCTTCCTGATTTGCGCTCTGGCGTTCCTCTGTTGCGTGCTCTTGAAAGTGCTGACGGGCCTGCTCTTGATGGCGACGAGCAAGGCGATCACCACTGCCGAGGCGGAGTTCATGACCGGCGCGAGCCCTCGGGGACGGAGCATGAGCGATGTGGAGCGCAAGGAAGAGTTGACAGCATACCAGAAGGTTGACCGCTTTACTCCTGTGAATGGAAGAGTTGTGTGAGCTGGACAGTTTTGATGCCCTTGTCCAACGCAGTGGTGTGCAGAAAAGAATTTCATGAAGATCTTGCTTTGGCACCGACGACAGGGCGCCGGCTGTGGCGGCCGCGACGACGGTCCACCTCGGCGTCCTTTTCTTTTTCACATCAAGGACTGTCACTCGGGGGCGTCAGCATCTCTACGGCAGCCATCACATCTCCATCTTCCCGCAGCTCCGGTGATCCGTACTTGACTGCTCGCCAGTTCTGAGATACTGCTTCGAGGACAATCATCCTCTCATTCCTCAGGGTTTCCGGCGCGTAGGCCAGCGCAAAGCCCCATAGCTTCACTGCCTGTAGCACGAGGCGGCTCTGCGTCCGAAGTCTATCAGACGCAAACCGCAGAGCCTCGGGGTCGATCGCGATCGCCTGCTGCATGAATCTCGTCGTGTTTCGAAGCCTCGCCGAGCAGTACCTCAGCGCATGGCTGCCAATGCAAGACATCGCAGCTCGTACGACCCGTTGGTCATCCCGTAGCGGCGCCGACGCAAACCTCAAGGCGTCGCCGTTCTGCTCGACCGCCACCAAGACCTTGTCTAAACGATTCTTGATTCTCTCTGAAGCGAATTGCAAGGCCGTACCCCGGTTGCTCAGCGCCGCGTCCACCACCTCGTCGTCGTCCTTGAGCGCCTCCGCGGCATAAGTGATGGCAAGGCCGCAATGCCGCACAGCAGCCAGGACGACTTCCTTGTCGCTGCGGAGCGCGAGAGACAGACAAGACAGAGCGTCCGACCAGCTCCCGGCGGCAGCTAGTCCGACTCGTTTGTCCCCGCGCCAGCTCGTCGGCAGGTATGCGAGGTAGGAGCCATCGAAGGCGAGAAGGTCCAGCACGCGCGAAATGTCCTTCATCTCCTGCAGGGGGGGAATCTGCCGCAGCAGGAACTTCAACGAGGTGTCGTCGCGGAAGCCTTCTTCCTTCCGAACTTCATCGATCAGCTCGTTCAAGCGGTGCGACGGATCCCAAGTGCTCGAATGCCTCGATCTCAGTTGCGGATCCGCCATCTGCTTCCGAGATTGCGATTCCTCGATCTGCCGACTCGTGGCGTGGCTGCGATGGCGGGGTGCATGGCCCCGGACACGAGTGTTCCAACCAGTCTTCCCCGTACGAGCGGACCAGCTTGTCCGAGCCCTGATAGCTCGCTCGTCCGCTTCCTCCATCGAAGTACCCAACTGCATCGACGCCATGATATGGCACCCTTTGCACTGCGACCCACGCGCTCGCTTGTGTTTGCCTTCTCCCTGCTGTTGCGGCTTTGGCAGGACGGATCTGCGGACCGAACTTTCCGCACGTCGTCCCTCGGACGGATGATTCTGCCCAGAGAAGCCCGGCGCAGCTTCAAAGATACTTTTCGGGTGAGAATCTCTTTGGACTGCGCCCAGTCAGGCGTTGTTTCATTGTGCCGACGGACGGTTTCCATCGTGGCAGCTCTTCACGCCTTGCCTCGGTCAGTGGACGGCTGCCAGAATCTCATAGGTACACCTGCAGGCTAGCTTTCGTCGTTGAGAGCAAGCACCCCAATCGAACGCACCAGGCCCTCAGAATGGAGGAAAAACTACGCCTGCCACGATGCATCTCTGGTCCATGAACTATCCTCAGAAGTGATGGTGGGAGAAGGGATGGTGGGAGAAGTGAAGCCAAGCGGAGGGAAGTTGAAGAAGGAGCGCCTAGTCAAACACTTCTTCGGACGTGCCGGCTTCTACCTCCTGCTCCCCGGTGCACTTGTCGCAGCGGCAGGAGAAGCCGTAGTCCCGCAGCATGGCTTGTCTCTCGTCGAGCGGAAGCTCGCTATCGATGTAACTGATGCTAAGCTCTGCGTCCGCAGCAATGTCGTCCAAGGCAATGGCCGCGGCGACCAGCTGCTTGCCTGCCACGCCAGTGGCCGGGCCAAACTCCGGCTCGCTGCCATTGATGGTCGCGCCCTCCCGGTAGCAATACACCACTTTGACGTTCGGTGTGCAGCTATGATTCATCATGCAGATGACGCTGAAAAGGGCGGTGCCGTCCAGAGGCGGCAGGAGAGAGGTGGCTGCCACGGCCTGTTCTACTTCTACGAGTGTCATTCCCTCCTGTCGCTCAAGCTCTCTCGAAGCGTCATCCAGAACGGCTCGGACCATTGCCTTCGTGAACTCCTCGGAGTGGTCGGGCATCTCCTCTCCATCGTCGGGCAGCTCCTCTGCCTCGTTGGGCATCTCCGTTGCCTCGTTGGGCATCTCCTCAGCATCCTCCATGCGCACCTCGGTGGCCATGAGCTTGCTGAACTCAAACTTGTCATTGTCCAAATGCTGGATCTCTATGCTACCCTCAAACTTGTCCTCATCTTCGTCGAGCTCTTCGTCCTCCTGCTGCGCTGCCTCCTCCAGGTCTCGCTTCGCCTGGTGAAGGAGTGGAGCGAGCCTCTGCAAGTACTCCAGCGCCGCGGCTCTCGACTCTGCTTCCAGAATCTCGTCGGCGTTCTGTCCCGCCACTTCGCCGTCTCCCGCCCAGGCCAGATCGTACAGAGCTTCCAGCGCGTCGTAGCCGGGATGCGTCGCTCGGATCCCAAGGTTGTTCTGCTCGAACATGCCGATCGTTCGGCCCCAGGTGTCCACATCAAAGATGCCGGCCAGCGTCTCATTGTCCGAGCAAAGCTCGGCGTCCCGCACCCTGCGCAAGAAGTCCGCCCCGGCCTCCCGCATGAAGTGCACCGCCTCTTCGGTCAGAGCCAGCAGGACGTCCCGCAGCTCGGCCGCTTCGCTCTCCGTCTCCGCCACGGCGCACTCCCACCACTTCTCCTGCACGAAGCGCGCATACGCGCCCCTCTCCGCGCCCGGATTCTTCGCGAAAGTGCTCCAGCAGTGACAGGCCACCGCGGCGGCCAGTAAGAAGATCTCGTTGGTCTCCACCGCGTGCATCTGGGGTGGGCAACGCGAAGACTGTCAGCGTCTCGGCCTCTTTTGGCCGAGTATCTCCGCCGCCCACCTTGAAAAGGATCAGCGGATGGAACTCAGCGTCCTCGTCTGGAATTCTCCCGGTACACAGGAAGCGATGGCACTTTCTCCAATGCAGATCCCTACAGTATCCGCAGGAGAAGCGCCGTTCTAAGCCCTCTCCTCTCATCGCCTCGACGAGGACGACACCGGTACCTGCACGCTTCGGAGCAGTAGATCTCTCCACAGGTCTGACTACACGGAACGCATTGGGCAAAGAGAGCTTCCCTAGGCGTATCTGCGGCCTTGTGAGCTGCGAAGCGGCGCTCTAGGCTCCTCGAAACGCACCTGCGCTGCGCTGCGCGCACTTCGTCGCGAAGCCCACGCGATCCACAGCGCCGGTAAGCAGCTCCTGGCGTACGATGTGAGTGTCCGAGGCGTTGCGAAGGTCTTAGGAGCATGGACGCACCAGTTGAGAGTGTAGATCCCCCACTACGGAGAGGCAGTTGGCGCAGACCGCCACACTCTGCGTCTGAGAGAGGGACTGCATGGCCGCCAGCGGCGCCTCAAAGAAGAGCACTTCGCCACATTGCAGGTTTCTGGTGGCGAAGAGCCCATTTCCGCGTCCTGGACCGCTGTCTCTCACGTGCACGCAATTCATGGGGCGCAACTCGAGCGCTTTGGCGGCGATCTCCGCTCCGCGTCGATTATGTATCTATATTACAGCTGGGCATCGGGGTGACGATCTCGTGATCTTCTGCAGATTTCCCGCCAAACCCGTTTAAACCGCCGCGATGGACGCCGCGGATCACGCGCCGCAGCCCAAGGGCCCTTTCGCTCCCAAGGCGCCCAAGGAGCGCTACGCGCGCGTGAGACTGCTGGGGCGCGGCGCGTTCGGAGAGGTGTGGCTCTTCCGAGACCGCTTCGAGGGCCGCTTGGTGGCGTCCAAGTCGATCTCCGTGCGCTCTCGCGGCGGCGGCAGCGATCTGCCGAAAGGAGCGTTCCGAGAAGTGATGGGACTGCGGCAGTGCGAGCACGAGAACGTCATCAAGCTCCTAGACGTGGTGCCTGGTCCGGGCACGCTGAACCTCGTGCTAGAGTATGCGCCAGTAGACGTGTCCAAGGTGCGCCACACGCGGCGCTTTCCATGCAGTTTCTGCTGTGAAGCATCAAGGAATTCACGCTTTGCTTCAACTTTGGCTTTGGAAGATCATTGACCGAGCGGTGGAGGTTCCGCCGCTGGACGTCATCAAAGCCATTACCTTGGGCGTGCTCAACGCCTTGGAGCACCTGCACTCGCAGCGGCTGCTGCATCGGGACGTCAAGCCTGGCAACCTGCTGCTGACCATGGACGGGGTGATGAAGCTGGCGGACTTTGGGCTGGTGACCATCTTCGAGGAGGACGCCAGCATGACGCCCACGGTGGCGACGAGGTGGTACCGCGCGCCGGAGCTGCTGTACGGCGCGAAGAAGTATGGACCGCCGGTGGATGTGTGGAGCACCGGTTGCGTGCTCGCGGAGCTGCTGCTTCTGCGACCGCTCTTTCGGGGCTGCAGCGACATAGACCAGTTGAGCAGGTGAGAACAAGACGAGGAAGCGTCTCCGGCACGGACGGAGGCCGTTTGGTTCTGCTGGCCTGTTCTGGGGTTGGCATCGATGCCGATGCTCTGGTGACATGGCGCTTTCCGCGTCTTCTTCTTGTTCCTCAATCCCAGAGTGGTACGGGGCAGGGGCACTCCAAGCGAGACGCGGTGGCCAGAGGCGCGGGAGCTGCCCGACTTCGACAAGCTGTGCTTTCCCGACTCGGCTCCGAAGCCCATCGCCAGGATGCTTTGCACCTGCGACGATCCGTTCGTGCTGGATCTCGCCGAGCGCATGCTGGACATCGACCCAGCGATGCGAATGTACGTATGCTGATCGCACGGAGCACAGGCCGGTGGAGAGGGAACGCGGCTCACCCGGTGTCTTCTGATGAATCGTCCGCTGCATGATCCTAGATCTGCGCTGGACGCGCTGGTGCACGACGCTTTCTTCGTCCCGCCGATGCCCGCATCGCCCTCACGGCTCGCAGACTTCATCGAGCACCTCGCGCAATAAGTGGAAGGGAAGGCCCAAATATTTGTTGGTTGCCGATGGCTTGCCTCCGGACGGCGCAGCCTAGTGCATTTCGCAGTCGCTCAGCGTCGGGGCGGTACAGACGCCTGCGGAGGTCATGAATCGACTGCCCTCCCACGTCGCTTCGCCGCCTTCATTCACCCGAAGCCCTGCGTAGTGATGCATGTTTGGACTTTGGTCAGATTGATGAAGAGATGGAAAGTTGGAAAGGCTGAGCTTTGGAGGTGGCGCCGCCAAGCCCCCATCATCGCCGCGGATCCGGACGAAGTCGCACCTGGGAAGACGCCTTCGAGGACCTTCTTCTTCGCCACGGCATTCGGCGCCCAGGGCTCGCCTTCAAGGCCCTCAAACGTGAGCCGCTCCCCCACCGCGGCGTCCGCGGGAGGATCGACGAACTCCACGCGGCGCTCGCCGTCCACCTGCTTCTCGGCGCAGAGCACCATGCCGTGGGACTTGATGTCGCCCATCTTCCTGGCCTTCAGGTTGCAAAACACAAGGATGCGGCGGTCCTGCATCTGCTCCAGCGAGTAAAAATGCCGCAGGCCCGAGCAGATGACGCGGGGCTCGTCCTCGCCGACCTCGATC
This sequence comes from Pinguiococcus pyrenoidosus, assembly GCA_019677205.1. Taxonomy (NCBI): domain Eukaryota; class Pinguiophyceae; order Pinguiochrysidales; family Pinguiochrysidaceae; genus Pinguiococcus; species Pinguiococcus pyrenoidosus. The sequence continues at coordinate 39,930 of JAAMXY010000755.1, forward strand.
TTCTCGCCAAAGAGCTTGTCGCTGCCTTCCACCTCCCAGACCTAGCGAGTCGCCGCAGATGCTTCTCTCTTAGCCCTCTCTCCGTCTTCGCCAGCACTTCATGCACAGTCTGGATTGCATACCTCCACGATCTGGCCAACGCGGATGTCCAGGCGAGTGATCAGCGGCTGATCATCGCTCGGCGGGGGCTCCGCTGCCTTGGCCTTCCCCTTGGCTTTGCCACTTTTGTCCTTCTTCTTCTTCTCCCTTGGCGCCCCATTCCCCTGCGTCGGCACCAGACCTCTTGAGAAGCCTGTGCTATGTGGAAAGACGCCGAGAAACGTACCTTCGCAGAAGCGTTGGTGGCCGCAGCTCCCGTCGGCATCTGCACAAGGCGGTCTCAGGCGCTTCACAGCCACAGAATTTGGGCAGTCGCCGCACCTCCGGCTCCGCGCCCGGCGCCACGCCCAGCTGCATCTCCAGCTCGGCGATGAGGTCGTCCAGCAGCTTCAGCGCCATGGTGCCAAGTCGCGAGAGGGACCGCCGACGCCTTCGGGCGCCGCTCGTCCGTCTCCGTCCGCGTCTGTCCGCGGCGCCGCTGGCGGAAACCTCGCCACAGCGGGAGATGGCAGCGCTGCGCCGCGGATTTCGTGTGGCCAGGAGCGTCCCGGAGGTAGCAGAAAGGTGTGGGGAGGAAGCGCGAGCTGTGGCTCACTTGTGGCGCCGCAGGTGGACATCAGCGCGCTGCGCTGCGCTAGCGCCGCTGTAGCAGAGCGGCGCCAAGCGGGGCTGGCCATCGACGCCGCCTTCCGAGACGCCGGGTTCCTGTACGTGACGGGGCATGGCGTCGACCCCGGACTCACGCAAGTCGCCAGAGACCTCTCGGCGGCGTTTTTCGCGCTGGGAGAGGCGGACAAGCTCAAGCTGGAGCTGCGTGCGGACACTGCTTATCGGGGATATCAGGTGGGGCGATGTCTTGGCTTTCTTTTCTCTGTTTTTCCGATAAAAGAGGGGG